>JBCEWC010010866.1:0-17247 GCA_038996855.1 Solanum aculeatissimum
TTTCGTGATTTCTTTGATGTATAATGGTATGAGGGAGTTTATAAGGTTAAAATAGTCTTGGAACCGACTTACCTTAGAGGGGATATATATATATAAGTAAGTTAAGGGTTGCCCAAGAAACGATGGCTACCCAAAATCCTTTTTTTCATTCCTTTTCTTTTGTCTTCACACCTTAATCTTATATTATTATGACTTTCATAATATATACGATTTCATAAAAGTAAACCAAATTACACTAAGACCACTCCTCCCCCTTTTCTTTTTGATGATTCAAGAAAATTGATTCCTCTAAGAAAGACTTGATAAGGAAGAGGCCAGTAGACATGAAAATAAACTCCAAAAGCCCAGATCAGATTTTGGAGGTCCATACAAAAGGGGGAGGTTTGATGATTCTAAGGCTAGTGGTATTAACAGGTCATCTCAACCTAAGCAAAGCAGATCAGATTTTTCTATCGGTAGCACTCCAAATAATGGCCAAGGCAGGACTCGTGTTCCTACGTGTGAACAATGCGGGAAGAATCATTATGGTGTTTGCAGGAGAGCTTCTGGTGCATTTTTTAACTACGGTAGCTTTGATACCAACACTTGTGGCATCCCTCGTGAGAGGATGCCACTTCTGTAAATTTTAAGCTTACGTAATACTTGCAAAAATATTAAGGGTTAAATACGTGACATATTAATCATAATTGAATAATGAATTTAAAATAGTTACAAATATAGAATTTTGTCCTAAAGGTAGTTCGTTTGATTTCAGGTTCAAGTTTATGGCGTAAGCACCTTTCAAAATAATTTAAACCAATATCTTGCGAGATTTTGTTTTCTACATTACGCATACTACTACAGTACATGCTACAAATTATTACCAAGTTAAAATACCGATACGTAAAACTTGTTATCTTTTGGTTCATACAATCCCCTCAAAATAATTGATAATTTAATATAAAAGCAAGTATGTTGCCTTTAAACTAACTAAACAAGCTAAAACATTAAGTTACAAACCGCAGTTCCATAAGTTACACTAGCGTTCCAAATATACATATACATATGCAGCATGAGAATCATGTACATATCCCAAAACTACTACGATATATATATGTCTAGATGAAAATGTGATCTTCTAAAACTCCAAAATTCATCTTCAATGTCCATCCTCAAGCATCATCTCGGGTATCCCTTACGATAGAAACAACTATCGCTAAGCATAAAGCGTAGTAGTGTAAAAGCTACAAATTGGAACCTTTAGATTCCTCAATTTACCTTTCTCAAGTCAAGGCAACACAATTGAAATATAATAAATAGACCAACTGAACAGATAGATGAACAATGTCAAATATGATATTTAAAGGCCAAAGTGTCAAGAGTTCCTAGAAGCATTTTTTTCCTTTTTACAACATAGTCAACTGACAAGCTTCGCCCAATATGTATGTCGTGCCTTCACGCTAAACATAATCAAGTATCAAGAAGGCCCGAAGCCCTATATCAAGAAGGGTGAAAACCCAATAATCAAGAGAATCAAAAACCATATTAAGAGTGGCTTTCTATTTTGTTCTTAAAATGGACCACTTCTATATTTAGGACAAACCAAAAATCCACAGTCAAGATGACAATTGATCCGAGTAAGAGGCATGCTAATAGTGACAAAGTCACAGCCACAAGAAGGACAAAGTCTGCAAGGATGTCAAGTGATCCAGCAATCCATACAAATGGGCGAATCAAGCAAGTGTCTTGTAAGTCTCAAAAGATATCACCACAACCGAATAAAATGACAAGAACATAGATAAGATACCAAGGTAACCTTCAAATATACCAGCAGGTAACCAGAGAACAAGAACAAGTTTTTTTACACGAACCTTAACCTTTTAGCACACAATGACCCTACCAAGTTTAAGTCGTGGATCAACACGACATCCGTTTCTTCAAACAATTCCAAAGGTGGGGTTTTCTGGATCTTTTTCTCAAAGGGACTAGTTTTGTTCGTGATTTCTTTGATGTATAATGGTATGAGGGAGTTTATAAGGTTAAAATAATCTTGGAACCGACTTACCTTAGTGGGGATATATATATATATATAAAAGTAAGTTAAGGGTTGTCCAAGAAATGGTGGCTGCCCAAAACTCTTTTTTCCATTCCTTTTCTTTTGTCTTAACACCTTAATCTTATAGTATTATGGCTTGTATAATATATAAGATTTCATAAAAGTAAACCAAATTACACTAAGACCACCCCTCCCCCTTTCTTTTTTGACGATTCAAGAAAATTGATTCCTCTAACGATGCAAATTCGAGTCAAAGAGTTATGAAGTAGGGGTTGATTTTATCTCAAGGGAATACCCTTTTGAAAGTGAGTACATGATTTAATAGTAAGGGCGTTACAAAACTCTTATTATGATATGATATGTTAAGGCTTGTGATCACATAGTCTTTTCGTTATGGCTCTTTGAGCATTTTGGGTGCTTGAACTACTTTGATATGTTATGAAGGCTTGATATGATAAGCTATGTATATAGGATACTCTTATTGCATTGATTTGGAAATGATTATGAAAATTATTTTGGAAACTCTTGTTGGCCCTTGGCCTAAGCATGATTATGATTCGATCAATGGTTTTGGTTTTGACTAATGATGCATGATTTGAAAAGAATGTAAGTCTTCCGATTTCATGTTGCATATATATATATATATATATATATGTATTCCCGTGGGATGAGACTTAGTACCGAGGGAGTGGAGTCGGGGTCGACTATCTCCAAGGGTCCATACTCCTTTCCGTCAAACCATGTGCCACCATGGGTTATCTCCCTAGATAGGGATTGACTTGTTATGTATCCCTTTGTTGAAGGGTTGACTAGGGATCTACTTGGCAAGTAGTCTGGATCTGGGTAATATCTCGCTCGGGTCTTTTCCGTTGTCGATTAAGGTTACATCCCCGCTATATTATGATTGTAGGATTGTATCTCATGCATCATGACATGGCATACTGTTATATTACTCTTTGGCTACGTGCATTCCTTTCATATCATTTGTCCCCTTGTCATGTTACTTGGTCATACTATATTGTCATATGCATTGCACGTCTGCATACTTAGTACATATTATGTGCTAACCCAATACTTTTATCTATATGTTCTAACCATGAAGGGACTGAAGATAACTTCTATATTCCACCGGACGACGTGTGATCATCTTGAAGCCTATTGCTTATGGTGAGCCCTTTTGTTCAAGGGCAACATCCACTTTCTATCTAGCTAGTATTGTTTTTCTTTTCTTTGCTTATGTATTGAGGGTGAGCCTCAAACTATGTCGAGGCCCTGCTTTATCTTATGTAGAGGCTTGTTGGACAAACTAAACTCTTGTACGTTAGATTATATTTGTTGAATATTATAACTATTGAGATGTCATGATTTATGAGCCTTGGTTATGGAAATGGTATTGATTATGCTTATGACTTGATGTTGGGATTGTGTGTTGATTATGTGCTTATGTGGAAAGTCCCCTAACCCGGAATGCCCCCATAGCTTGAGTCCTACTTACCCGTCCCTTAGAGATAACTATTATGTGTTATGTGAAATCATGTTCATCCCATTCCCGGCAACATCTCCATAGCTTGAGTACAAAACCCCATTTCCCTTAAATCTTATGTGTTATGTGTTTACTTCCGTGCTTCCGAACTGATGATATGTGTGATGATGCTATGATGGCTTGATCGAGGACTTTCAGGTTCTCTTTCGCCATGTCACATCTAGGCTCCTTATCCGGGTCGTGACACCCACCTGTTTTGGAACTATTTTGTGATTGTTTTAGGACTATTTTGATATGTAAAAATGTTGAAAATAACTTGGTTTCAATTGGAATAGGTGTGGATTGTCGTCATTGAAATATAGGGAAAGGATGTAATGTTATGCTACCTAATAGTGTGTTGATGGAGTTATTGTATGTTGTACTTGATGCGTTGTTGTGAGCTTAGTTGGGACTAAAACAAGATGGATATAACATGTATATGAGAATGTGTATTAGAAAATACAGTTAAAGAATGGAAGGTCGAAAGAATGCCTTTGGGTCAATAATTACGAGCTTGCTGCTCGGATATTATTTTTAGGTGAAATTGGACTACGAAAATATGTTTATTAGCTACTAACACTAGTTTTACCAACTACCCTATTGTAGATAACTATTTGGGAGAAAGGAAAGTTACTTCGAGGTAATATCGAGGTCGTACAGCGAGGAATGTAAGGCTACTCAATTTTTTATTACTTGACATGAAATTTAGATTCTTCTGTGGCACATAAAATCACTTACAAACTCCAACATGGTTAATAACCTTGTCTCCATTCTTTAACATGTACATATGTTTTCACATATAATCATTATCAAAGTTTCATACATACTTTGGATACCAGCATATATGAGTTCTCTTTTTAGCTAAATAAAGTCCATGTGTTATTTCATCTCCTATGTGTTTCAATAGTGGTGTACCCTACTCCTTTCATTGTGCATTATCTTACATGACTTTCTATATGTCACTTGTTGTATCTATAGTCCTACAACTCAAAAGGTTATGACCACCAAAATAATCATCTCAAAAGTAAATAAAAGATAAAGTAAAGTTGTTTCTGATGGGTGGTTGCCCAAAAGGTGGAAGAATCACCTAGCCATGGTCGATCCTATCATGGGGGGTAGCCCAAGGGGAAAAGAAATCCTAGCCAAGGTCGATCCCAATATAGATTTACTACTGATCAACTGGTCATTTGTATTATATATTGTACACAGATTATATAGTAAATAAAAGTAAAGTAACATAAAGGACACAAAGTACATGCTTTCATAATATGACTAAAGGTGGTGTCTCATCCTTGCACCAGTTCATGGTTTCATTGAGTTCTTATTTCACATATAGTACTTTGTGCCTTACATATTCAGTACATTATCTTGTATTGACGTCCCTCTCAGAGGACCTTCATTTCATGTTGCAGGTATAGGAGCTAGTAGATCTCCCCAATAGGAGTACAGGACATTCAACTATCGTTATTAGGCTCTAAGTTGCTTCAGAGCTTTTGGTGTCTAGAGCTTATATTTTGTATTGTACAGTAGTTAGTACTGAGGCGGGGCCTATCCCGACCCTTATCAGATAATGTTTCTTATCTAGAGGCTTTATAGACTATGTAAAGTAAAGTGTGACATGTCTTGCATTTTAGGCATCGTGGCTCCAATGGCCTAGGCATATGCATTTCCTTTTGGCTTATTATTACTATCTACTTTCCTACAGGCATGTTGAGTATAGAGATCCCTTATAATGTTCATAGATAGTGTATAATTACAGGTTGGTTCTCCCGAGCCTTATCAGCAACGGGTGCCAGTCTGCCTTAATGGAATTTTAGGTGTGACATTAAGTTATGTATATGCACCTACCATGATTTGATTAAAGTTTTATGCCAATCTTCTGAGATGTTTATGGCCTTATGGAAAGATTATGCAAACTATGAATGATATGAGTTTTGAAAGGGCTATTTTTGTATGATATGAAATATCCAAGATTGTGAAAGTTATGAAAATTATGAAGTCCTGCTTTGATACGATGAAGCTTTGGTTTTGATGAGCTACTCTATGAAAGAAATATTATGATATTATGATTCTTTGCATATTATGTCAATACATATGATTTGAATATTCCTTTGGATTGAGACCTAGCACTGAGCGGACCTTGATAGATAACCATTGTCCCATAACTATGTTGCTATCATAGGTTTATGAATTAGCTAATGAAACCATATAGCTTAAGTTACATCAATGACCAAAATGGGTGGTGTTCCTGTATGGTACATGTTAAATTAAATTCTGAAAAGGGTGGTGTTCCCGTAATGTGAAGGTTTAGTCTACCCGATAAGGTAGACCACATGGCCGATGTGGAGTGAACATCAGAATTCCAAGTAGAAGCTCACGTGGCCTTATATGTTGATTATGGTCCCCTCCTATCTATGTATGATATGATATATGACTTGATGAATCTCATGCATATTTTGATTATAGCATTGAGCACTCACGACATATTAGGCTTATGCCCGTTGAGTATGATATGCATATTGTTCAATTATGGCTTATGTTTCTTGTTGCATTGTATCTTGCATAATTGGTACATTCAAACATACTAATGCATACCTTTTGCCTATATGATCTAACCATGTAGGAACCGAAGCTCACATCCATCATCATCCTCCTTCGCGTGGCTAGATGATTCGAGTGAAGAATTGCTATTGGTGAATCCTCCACTTTCCCGGACACTATCCATTTACTTTCATGCTTTTGATTAGACTACTCTATTTTTGGATACTATCTTTTGAGAGTGGGCCTGGGAGATGTTTTGACCCTCGTTCCATTCGTATTTAGAGCTGTTGTTGGATACATGGGTTGTATGTTATGAGCTCGACTCTTTTATGCTATGTATTATGAAGAAGGATTACCTTAGACCATGTTTCCCTTTTTGTGTTAATGTTTGTTGTTGATGATGTGATGGAAGTCCCAAATACTTATCCACCCCCAAAGCGTGAGTCATACTTACCTAACCCTTAGACATATTTTCTATGTGATTCATGCTTATCCTCCTCCCTGCAACATCCGCATAGCGTGAGTCCAAAGTCTCACTTTCCCTTAGAAATTATTTATTACGTGTTTATTGCCTATTTTTGCTTCCTTGAAAGCCAAGGATGTGTCATGTATACTTAATAGGCTTGTTTGGGGTCCCTTCGGGTTCTCCATTCACCGTGTCACATCTAGAACCTAGGCTTGGGGCATGACACTGTGCGACAGTCTTGATTGCACCATACCACCCCATGTATTGCATGATTTTATCTCATGCATAGTATGGTATTGACCTTTGAGTATTTGATATATTTGATGATGTTTGATATTATTTGACCTTATATGTTTACTTTATTTACACTGTTCTATGAAATTGGCAACACAGATACGAGAGTGGAACTTTTCTATATGCATATGAAAGTGTTCCTTAGTTTATTTTATAAGCTTGATCAATGCCAAATACCCTATCAAGGTCCATGTTAGAGCCCAGACATTACACAACGATTAAAATCTCGAAGGGCTCCAACTAAACATCTTAGCATATTAAACATACAAAAGACAAGTATTGAAATATAAAAATGTAGAGGTAATATGAGAAAAGACAAGTAATCTCATCACAGGATAGTAAGAATTTAAAGACAATTTTTTTTAGATATATGTTTAAAATGACTCTCGTATTGATGAGCTACTCGGACAAACCCTAAATAATTCTGAATCTAACATAAATAAAAATCACAAAGTATGCATCTACACAAATCTATCCTCAAAATATTAGGGCTCGCCAACTCTAAAGATTGACGATAGCAACTAGTCACAGGGAGGATGGTAATACTCATCTAACCCTACATTATGATACAATATAGAGAAAAGAAGTATGTATTAGTACATGAAAGGGATAAAGTATGTGAGTAATGTAATGTGCCTAATATCATAATATGCAACTGAACAAAATAAGAATATGATGAGATATTCATTTAAAGTGTAAGTAAAACTTATGTAAGGCCAATGAAAAATAGAAATCATGAAGGAAACAAATTAGGAGAATAAATAGTAAAAGATCATACCATGTGTGGGATAGAAATCATAATTGACTATTATATGGAATCCCGATGTTTCCTCATACATCCAAAAAAAAAAAAAAGGAAAACTACTTATCAAGGTAGATTATACACCATAAAATAGCTCATAACATAAGTTATATGTGGATCCACTAGAAAGTCTAAATACACATAATTCTAATTTGTTACGTAGATATGGAACAAGAGATTGTTATAGGGACCGCTTAGGTCGAGCCCCCACTTCAAAGTCTTACCGGTGCTAATTAAGTCAAAATTTCAATGGTATATATACTTGTCATGAATCATAAATCTTAAAATGAGGAAAGTCAATAATTAAATACCAATCCATTTCATAAAGCCTTAATCATCGAATATCTTATTTCACAGTGATTCATGAATGTGAGTGTAGACCTTTCATCATTACAAATTCATACTTAGGTGAGAGAACTCACAATCATTCATACTTATCTTGAAGGGTATCATAAAAGCTTAATTCATACTTTTCATGAAACTTGCTTGAAGACCTTATCATTTCATGATCATAACTTGTGATAATGAAAATTAGGATAAAAGTATGGGTTCACAAATAATTTCCTTAAAATCATGTAAGAATGAAATCATGCATAATCATGAAGAACAATATCAATTGAAATCATAGTTGAAGGAACTCATATTGAATTTTAGAATCCTAGATGAACTTTAAGATGAATTCCATGTAAAACCTTGAAATCATTAATTTAATATCAATTAATGCATAACTTAATTAAAAATAATTAAATAAATCACTAACTCATAAGACCCAATAATAATATATCAAAATTTCTAATTCATGCATCCAAATTTCATTGAAAATGTTAGGAATTTCTTGGATTTCATGGATGAAAGGAGTCCATGAATGAATACCCACATATCTTAAGTAGAATCCTTACTTAGAATTTGAAATTGGAGGCTTGAATCTCTGGAACGCTAGTTTGATGAGAAAGGAGACCTTGGGAGAGAAGCTCATTGAGAGAAATTTTAGAAATTGAGAGAGGATGGGATTAGGATGAATTTTATAAGTAAAAAAATGGTTATAAGTGGATTTATAGATCCAAAATGATGTATCTTAGGGGTTAGAAAGGTAAGAATTTTTTAAAATATCCTTCGTTAAAAACTGTCGGACAGGGACCACGAGCAAGGATATATGAGTTGTAAATCAAATCACGAATAGTATATATAACTCTTGAAACCTTGGCCAAAATTTGTATATTAGAAGTTGGGGGTCCACAATCCATTACTATAAACCATAAAATGTACTATGGACCATCTTGTTGGTCCGTATAAAAAGTCCTGAAATACCATATTTTGAGCCATCCAGGCCCTACTTCCGTAAACCCTATTCTACTACTCGTGATTCCTTATAGAGACTGTAGCATTCCCTCATAAATCACCTTGACACTTAGCCAAATTTCAACTCTTAGAACCTAATCTACTAATTTATTCTATGGCTCGTCAGACCAACCATAACCCATCAAGCTAATCTTTAACAAAAGTATTGCAACTTGTCTATTTTCAAAAAATATTTACCCTTTCTACAACCACTTCCACGGGTTGTATTTCCATTTACGAATGATAGTCCTTGTTCGTAATTTTGTTTTCAAGTTTCAGGTGCCCTCTATGACCATCGATCCATCTATGGCCTGTGGTCTAATCTACAATCTATAAATGTGCATCGTAGACCTACACTAGAAGACTTTTTTTGTAGATTTCTTTCTTGTTCTGACTATCCAACTTCTAGGATATTTTATACCTAATCGATCAAATCTATTGAGTACATGTGGATTGTACTCACCCCTACTTCTATGTCATATTTTGAATATATATTCTAGCTAGGGTGCTCCTCATGGTGATGATCACCTAGCGGAAAGCTTATTCAGATTAGTGGCAAGATCCTGTGTTCTAAATCACCATTAGTTTCATCGGTTATTCCAGTCTTTACTATTATTTAGAGATTTGAATTGTATTTGTCTTTCCAAAGTTGTATTAAATGTTCTTTACACTTATGACACCAGATTTTGAGGATATTCATCTTTGTGTGTTTTTCTTTTCATTTGTGGCTTGACTTCCTCTTTGGGAGTCTCATATGTGATATAGTTTACGGCTTATATATCGGATGGTTTTTGGGATGTATTCCATCATGATCTCGATTTTGGAATTGTGACAGTACGTTAGAGTTAGAAATAGAGTTGATGTTTTCATTCAAAGTATGTTTTGAAAACTATTTCTATTTATCTATTTATGATATTGGTTTGACTGAGAGTAAAATATTTTAAAAGATTATTCTCTACCTGACTTGATGATTATATTACCCATTTGAGTATTCTTTATGAGTTGAGTCTTCTACTGATTGTGATACCGAGTCAAAGGGTTTGTTTGGGACCATGAATGATTTTCGAGTGTCGACCATTCCTAGGGTATATGCTCAGGGCATGACATTTTTATTGTGATTTCATTTTTTTAATAGATTTTGTTTATTTGGAGACCTA
The DNA here is from genome assembly GCA_038996855.1 of Solanum aculeatissimum. Lineage (NCBI taxonomy): Eukaryota > Viridiplantae > Streptophyta > Magnoliopsida > Solanales > Solanaceae > Solanum > Solanum aculeatissimum. The sequence continues at coordinate 10,156 of JBCEWC010010866.1, forward strand.
ACGAAGAGGAATGAGTCAAGTCACAGAGCAGTTATTTGATTGAATTGAGGTAAGTAAATTTCCAAAGTTTTGTTGAGTATATAGATTTTTGTATTTTCTTGCTATGTGTATTGGGAATAATTAAAAATTGACTATGTTATGAATAGTTCAAAATGTTTGATCTTAATGATAACCAAAGTAATGAAAAAGGCAATGTGATGGTAATTTGATGTATGCAATGATGTTAACAAATTGAGTGAATGATGAAATACTATGATTGGGTCACTTTGAAATGAAAATTGATATGAAAGTTGTTATCTCTTCAATTTTGTGTGAACATGCTTATTTGAATCGATCTCAAAATGCTATGATAGGATCTATTCTGATAATGTTGAGGTCTTTTCTGGCAGGATGTATTGATACCAAGATCTCTTTCGGCAGGATGTATTAATACCAAGGTCTCTTCCGGTGAAAGGTAGTTATGTTGAGGTCTCTTCTGATGGTCGATGATAGTGATGCCGAAGTCTCTTCTGGCGGATAGTATTAATGCCGATGATTCCTTTGACAAATACATGGACCTTGTGCATTTCCTCATAAGTTCTGGTCTGAACCTCAGTAGATGTGTATTGTTTGGATAGACATGCATCACCTTACTTGATATCTCATTAGATTGTATTGAGCATCATTTGTTATTTATGAACTTGTAAATACTCCTTCGCTGACCTTTTTAATTAATAAACTTGATGTTGATGACTTGTACTATTGGTGATTTACTTTTGAACTATGTGCTAAGTGAATTATAAATTGTTAGGTGGGGCTAATTTTTCTGTAGGTTGTAGTTCTGAAGGTTTGATTTAAGTGATAGAAGTACTTGTGTTCTACCATGCTTTACTCATGTTTGGTAGTTTGTTGGTTGAGTACTGTATTATTGGGTACTAACTCCTTACTTCTACACTTGTGTAAGTTATGAGCTAAGATCTTCTTGATTTCCTTTCTTCTAGCATGCTCTCATGTTCCTTTATTATGTTCTTGTTCTATTTGAAAACTAATGACATGGATACTTTTAATTTCTTTCCATTCTTTTGTAATATATTAGTGACTTGTACACGTTACAATCTAATTTTTGAAAGTATTAAGAGTTTGATTAAGTTTTTGCATGCTTCATCATATTAAGTTTTCATTTCCGCTTTTATTTGTATAATGGAATGTTAGGCTAACTTGTCTTGATGGGATAAACCAGTGTCATCATACTCGTGTTTGGATTGTGATAGTCAAACGCTATGAATTTTGACTAATACTTTAAAATATATATTTTTTCATTATATTAATAAGAAAAAAGTTTTAGTTTATGGTATTTTAAATATAGTTTTTGAATGTCTAAATTTTTATTTTAAAATATTAAATTAATATAATTTAATTTAATTTAAGAAATCGATCATATTAATTCTCGAAAAACAAAGGAGATAGATTTTACCAATTTTCCTGCTTGTTTGTTTCCATTATTAAAAGCACATGATGTATTGAAATTGATTCCCTAAAAGTTTAGGGAAGAAAAGAGCCAAAGAGGCAAATATAATGAGCGGAAAAGGGAAAAACTGACAAGATTTTTTTTGCATGAAACTTACTGATAGTTCGGAAACGGGACTGTAAAGTCCATTAATTTTTTCCTCTTCAACTATTATTACTAGGGTGTTTCTGTCAAGCACATGGCCCATGGGGCTTGGTAATTTTGTCTTCACTGCAACAATTATAGTATTATATTAATTATGAAATGGGACTAGCTAGATGTATAGGACTACTAGCTATGCATATTATCAGCGTAAAACATGCTTCTTGTTTGTGTCATTGTTTCAGCTTTTCCATCAATGTTATCATAAGGAACGTGCCATTCATCTTTCTCTGAAAAATATTTGACGTTTAATCACTATTCTATATCTACTTTGGTTTTTGACCTGCACTTTGTCGATTTTTGTATTTAACATTTTTGGTCCTGCACCCATCAATTACTCTCTGTGGTTTTCCTTGAAAGTATTTCATTTTACATTATCAACTAGTGAAAATAATTGTGATGTTTAGATTCGTTTAGTACGAGTCATAATGGATTAACTAATTTCAAAATTAAATTTAGAATAAATTTATTTTATATTTGATTGGAATAAAATTGTGGGATAACTTATCACCAGATTTTAGTATTACTTTTATTCTACATTGAAGATAAAATAACAATTCCAAAGTAATTACTTCCGAAAATCGAGACAACAATAACACAACTTTCAACTAACTATTTATCCTAATCAATGACTTACATATCTAAGACCATATATCGCATCAAGTATATCATCTCTCTTCAATATTTTTTTATTTTTAGTTAACCCTCCGTACACCTACTATTTTTAACTGCTCACACAACTTTATTAGGTGAATGTGCATCTTCATATGTTTGAACCATGTTATGAGTGTCGCTTTTTTCATCTGATTCAACATGAAAGACACTCAAACCTTGTTTTGAACAACTTCATACCTAATATATTTCTCTTAGTATGGCCATATATCTATTTTATATTCTTATTTTTACAACTTACTTTTTTTTAGTGTAGAATTTTTTAATTATTGGCTAACATTCGCTTCATATAATATAGTCAATCCAATCATTATTTTATAGAACTTATATTTATATTTTGATACGCATTTTTATCAAACAAAATTTCAAATGAAAAACTCCATTCATTTTATCCTAAATTAATATGATATTATCGTCAATCTTCCATTTTCTTTTGAAAATTATCCTGCACAACAAATGGGATACAACTGGCACATGTTATAGCATGTACCGTTTGTCCATACTTTCTGACTATGTGGAGGCAGATTTATCTTTCCCACCTCAAATCTACTTAGGATCATTTCATAGGATATATAAAAATGATGTTAAATAGAATAAATTATTAAGATTTATATTAATAATATTAGTATTAGTTATGTTAAAATTATATTTTATGCATTGTTTTATTTAGTATAATAAAAATAACATGTGTCATATAATTTTTAAAAAAAGTTATTTAAAAAAATAATAAAAAGAAAATGAGAAAAAAATAGAGACAATTGTCTCTTTAACTATGATAATACATGTACTAAAAACTATTCCAATGTATAGCAAAATACAAATTAGAGTATATAGTTATAAAAGTATACCAAACAAGATATTAATAATACACAAAGTTAAGAATGTGTTTGTTATGAGGGAAAATATTTTTCGTAAAATGTTTTTCAATTTTTCTTATGTTTGATTTGTATAAATATTCTAAAAATATATTTTTTAACTCATCAAATCTAAGGAAAATGACTTCATTCCAAAAAGTAAGGAAAATATTTTTTAAACTCTCCTCCAACCTCAAATCATAATTTTTTTTCTTACCCTCGCCCCTCCCTCCCCCAAAAACAAATTTACAATTTTATTTTTAAAAAATATTTCACATTTTTAAAATTTTATTTTTTTATCTCATCCCTAACCTGGCCTATCCCACCCTCTGCCCAACCCCGTCACCACTTCCCCTGACCAGCAATCCACCCACCCCGCGAAAAAATTAAATATTTATTTTTAAAAAAATATTTTAAATTATGAAAATTTAATTTTTTTTCCCACCCCTATCAGCCCACCCCCCCCCCACACACACACAAGCACACACAAAAAAATATCTTTCAATATATTCAAACTTTGATAATTTTATTTTTTTACCACCCTCACCCACCGAAAAAGATTAAAAATGTTTTTTAAAAGAATCAAATTATTTGAAAGTTAGGTTTGGAGTCAGATTTCGATTCAAAAATCAGGGTCAAATCTAAATTTAAAAATTGAATCTTCGGCCGGAAGTTGAGTTGGGTCTCGCATTAGATGTCAGGATCGGATCCCGAATATATTACATGGGTTAATTTTCATGTCATAAATTATTTTCCTAAAAATATTTTCTACTCTTCAGCAAAAAATAAAAAATATTTTCTAAAAAATATTGTTATCACTAACCAAACAATAGCAAATATTTTTCTCTCACCAATCAAACATGAAAAAATGAGTTAGAAACCAACTTATTTTCTAATGTATACTGTCAATTAACCTCCTAAAGGTGTGTTTGGTATAGATTGTAGGAAAATATTTCACTACAAGAAAAAAGACTTTTAACGACCATTTCTTAACGAAGGAAAATGAATCTGGTCGTTATAAATACACTTATAGTGACCAATTTTTTTTTTGTCGTTATAAATACGCTTATAGTGACCAAATTTTTTTCCAGTCATTATAAATATACTTATAGTGACCAAATTCTTTTTCTCGGTTGTTATAAATATACTTATAGTAACCAAATTTTTTTTCCGTCGTTATAAATACACTTATAGTGATCAAATTTTTTTCGGTCATTATAAATACACTTATAATGACCAATTTTTTTCCGATCATTAAAGACAAATCTTAATCCAATATTAACGAGAGGATAAATTTGATCTTTAAAAAGCATAGCATCCCACCGTTAAAACATATTAGTTAGTGTAAAAATATGTTTTAATTAATATGATTGCAAAGAGATCAGACCAAATCATGCTATAATTATAACAAGTGATGTTTTGCTAATCATTTCATCATTCTGATAAGAGTCCTTTATCTTTTAAGAAGAAGAAGGAGAAGAAGAAGGAGGAGAAGAAGGAGGAGGAGAAGGAGGAGGAGAAGGAGGAGAAGGAGGAGTAGGAGGAGAAGGAGGAGAAGAAGAAGAAGAAGCAACAAAAGCAGGAGCAGGAGGAGGAGCAGGAAGAGGAGCAGGAGGAGCAGGAGCAGGAGCAGGAGAAGGAGAAGGAGAAGGAGAAGCAGAAGGAGGAGGAGAAGAAGGAGGAGGAGAAGAAGCAGGAGGAGAAGAAGTAGGAGAAAGAGAAGGAGAAGAAGAAGAAGAAGAAGAAGAAGAGGCCCAAGAAGAAGAAGAAGAAGAAGAAGAAGAGGCCCAAGAAGAAGAAGAAGCAGAAGAAGAAGAAGATGAAGAAGAGGCCCAAGAAGAAGAAGAGGCCCAAACTGAATTTATACAAAATTCAATTATCAGAGAGTGACTTCCCAAACAGGCCTAAACTGAATTTATTAGTAATAACTATTTGACAGGAACTAACTGATCATATTGAATTTTGCCTTAGATATTGAAATAAGATATGTAAAAATTCATGAAAGCATAAATTTGAATTGTGAAATCAACGTAACCGACTAGGGTAAAACGTGAATTTCTCGAAAGAGTGCCAACAAGAACATATTTCCTCGTGGCATACCTAGAAAATTTCATTGGCTCCCTCCTAAGAAGGCAGAGCAATTTTTTGGTATATTTTTTGAAAGATTTTGAAATTTGTATTTGAAAATATGACTGTGATGTTTGAATATTCAAACTTAATATCAAACTTGTGATATTTTCAGATTCTAATTAATTATGAAAGATTGAGTTGAGTGTGATCTATGTTAAATTATCGTAATTGAAAATTCAAGGTTACAGTGATGTTTACAGTATTATCATTGCAGGTAAAGAAGAAGTGAGCAATTCTAAAAGATTTTGGAATATGTATTTGAGAATACGAATGTGATATTCGAATATTCAAACTTTACTTGTGAAATTTTCAGTCTCATTAATTATAAAAGATTGAGTATCAGTTGAGCATGATTTATGGTAAATTTCTTTTTTTACAAAAAAACTTATAACGCAATTCATGCACGTCATTAAAGATTGTATTTATATTCTGAATCATTTTTGAGGATAAATACATTTAACACATATGATAACAAATTATAATGTAGTTATAAAATATAACGGGAAATTCACATAGATATACTATATTAAAAAATTATTTATCTTTTATAACAATGATAATTTTTTTGCTAAACATTTATAATATATTTATAATATAATTTTGATACATATTACAAAGAACTATCTATCTATCTATATCTATACTATATTAAAAGTGTGAAGGCCTTAGAAATGTTGTTTGAATTTTTGTCCTTCCTTAAAAGACTCCTCTTTAGACAAAATCGTCTTTTCACTTTTTATTTCCAATTATTATATCATTATTTTAATAGTATTAAATAGTTATTATAATAAATTAATTGGAGAAGATTTTATCAAATTTCTTTATAGAGAATCTTTTTACAACTAAAATAGTCTTGATTAAAAAACATAGCCAAATTTTTTTAAAACGTCACAAAATATAGTAAAATAAATAAATAAAAAACCTCCTCAAAAAAGATTTTTAAAAAAGGAATAAAAAAAATCAAAAGAAAGGGTCCCAAAAAGGGTATAAAATAGGGAAAAACAATTCAAAAATAAGGCAAAAAAAAAAGGTAAAAAAGTGGTTCTACAAATAGACCAAAAAAAACCTTTAAAAAATGTCCAAAAAGAGTCGCTAAAAAATAGGAAAAATATATCCACTTATAAAATTATTATTTATTAATTTTTTAAATAAATATTATTAATTATTATCCTAATATTTAATAAAAAATTATCACCAATTTTTTTTAAATTATTATTTAATTATATTTATAATATTAATTTATAAATTATATGAAAAAAGTGATAAAATAAAAACTTCTAACCATGGAAAAACTCCTAAATCTTTCTTATTTGATAGACTTCTATTGAAACTCCGCAGCTACTAAGGAAAAAATTCTAATTTACCATGGGTTCTAATTAGTGTTAAAATCTGTATATATAGGACCTTTATAAATAAATAAATAAGAAGTTGAATATGATTATATTGTTATTTTACATATAATTTATAGTATTTTTCGTTTGAAATTTTTACCTCTATATATATCTCAAGTTGTTTAAATTTTTTCATGTTGTCGTATTTTATTTTTATCTATCTAGACTAGATCATTTATTTTCTAATATCGTGATTTTAGTTTATTTTGCAGCGTTAATGGCATAATTCATGAACTTTACCTTTTTCAAAAAAAAATAGAAAAAGAGTTGACGTGACAATTGATGATTTGTCATGTTGGTCAGTAATGCATTCATTTTTTGCTTTTAGTAAGAACAAATCTACTAATAGAACCCGACAATTCTTTGAAAAAAATTTATTTCTAATATTAGACTTTCA
>JBCEWC010010867.1:0-17247 GCA_038996855.1 Solanum aculeatissimum
GAGGTATAACGACCGGATTTTTGTCGTCGTTAAAGCCTTTTTAACGACGGATTAAATCCGGTCGTTAAACTTTTAACAGCGGAGCTTTTAACGACCGGTGACGACGGGATTTTTACCGGTCGTTATTAGTCAATAACGACCGAATTTATAGTTTTAATGACTGAATTTCCCCTCGTTAAAGATCAATTTTCTTGTAGTGTTTTCCCAAAATTTTATGCTATTTCCAGAAGAAAAAAAAACAATTATTTAAACTATTAACTATAATATATGTGGGATTCAATTTAGTTTTTAAGATAGAAGAGTTAATATTATGCAAAAGTTGGGTGTATTCTTGATTCACTGTTTCCAGTGTAGATACTCATTTATTTGTACAATAGATATATGTAGCTTCTCTTAATAAGATAAGAATTTCATCCGTAAAAGCGGCTTATATTAAAATTTCACATGCACCCTTTATAATAATACTCTACTCTTTCTATTTTATCACTTAAAAAGTTATGTCACCTCATTTATTTTTATTTATTCAGTATTTCAAAAAAAAAAAATTTACTTTTAATATAATAAAAAATTTTATCTCCTGATTTATCCTCAATAAGAATTACTTCTTTTTCAAATCATTTCTTAAAATCTAAGTTCATACATCAATTAATATAAATATTATGTTAAAGTATTCATAATAATCATTATATCTACAACATCGAAAATGTAGAAATTATTAAAAATTTGTGTCAATCGATATTGCAAAATGGTCCTGTGGTTGGAGGGATAAGCAATTTAATTATTACCTTTTTGACTTGACTATCATTTCTATCAATAATGTATTGTTTATGACATGATTTTGATAGTGAAGTACCTATGAAACTAACAATTTTTATTTCTCTGTAGGGAAACGCTATTTTTTATGTACTTGCCCAAAGTAACAATAACTTTATTAGTACTGTCTTTGAAACACATTTTGGAGTTAAAAAAAAAACACTTATATGTACTCTATGTATAAAATCATAAATTATTAAGTGAAGTGAGAATATATGTTACATTTTTAATACCTCCTCCTCCAATCCAAAATGTTTTAGGTTTGAGCACAGGAGTTTAAGACTTTGTTTACTCAAAAAATTAAGAAGAATTTTGACTAAAATATTTTAATTATGATTTTCTTTTCTTTTTAGATTGACATAATTATCATTAAATTTGTACATTAAAAAAAGAAAAAAAGGGACAAGTCCGATGGATTAAAGCTCTCACTATGTAAACGTGACAAGTGCAAATTTGAAAAAAAATTAAGTATCTTATCATATATTTGTAAAACATCAATTATTCTGGACGTGAGAAAATAATCATTAAGCGTCAAATATATTACCAAGCTGAAGTTGCATTTTGAAGAGTATATACTCCCCTCTGGTCTTTTTTATATGTTATCTTTTATGATTACACTTGTATTATGAAAAAATGACTTTACTATTTTGCTCTAATTTTTTTATTGTAGTCATGCTTTCGATTAATGATACTAAATATGCTAAATTTTAATAATCAAAATTTATTAACTATCAAGAGTAAAATAGAAAGAACAATATTATTTGTGCATCTATTTATTCTAAGAACGATATATAAAAAGAATCGAGAGTATTGTTTGGGAAAGTTTGTTCCATGAATTCATTGAAGTATTATCAGATTGCAAAATAAAATGAAAAAGACGTGTGATAAATAAAATATAAAAGGGTATAATTAAATACAAGTCCATAAAGAAGAGGCGGGCTAGGTTGAATAAAAGATAGCCATGTGATAATAATTAATTAGAGAGGAAATAAATGCTCTTTGTACAATCAAATGTAACATCTTTAATAAATTCAATGTTGGACTCTTTCTTTCCTAACAGCCTGGCTCTTTTTATTCTTTTATTATTTCCGCATTTATTTTTGCTTGTCACATTTTATTACTTTTCAATAGTTAAATTTTATGAATATTAATTACTTTCTTTATCCATCTTTACTTCTATATTATATTATTTTTATATATCCAATAATATTTTTTTAATTTATAAAATCAAGAGATAAATTTACATTTAGTTAATAATTTATCCTTATTAATTATAGTCATTTTTTAAATTATATTTTTGAAGACATTATATTTATTATATTCAAAGGTGATTTATTAAATTACCTCTATCATTACAACTACCTTCGTCCCATATTATACGAACCTTTTCATTTTACACGGTGACTAAAAAATCATTAATGCACTAGTGAATTTTACCCTTTATTTATATCAATGTATATTAACTTATGTTAGAAAAAGTATATATAAAATATAGAAATAGTTTACTCTTTGAATTTAAAAGTAATTAATCAGCCTCTTGAATTTTTTAAATATTATATTAATGGTGGGGTAAAATGGGGAAAAAATAAATAATTTTATTCTAATTTAGCAAGTGTCCATATAATATGAGATAAATATTTATAAGAAGATACCCATATAATATGGGACAGAGGGAGAGGGAGTATAGGGGGTGTCAAACAGGAGGGTTGAATTTAAATTGGAAATATTAAAATGGATTGAAATAGAAATTGGGTTGGGTTATGACCCACTAAAATTTACTTTGCGCTCAAACAGGTTGGGCTAAAATTTGAGTTGGGTCATGACCCGTCAACTTAACTCATTCAATCTCAATAATTTTAGGGCAAATTATAGAAATCTCATACTTTACATACATAATTTCAATATATACCAAGTTTTTCTGAAATTATTAAAAATCCCTTATTTTTTAAGAAACGTCGATACATAAACATCAACATTGATACAATGCGAATTTTATGGTTATTGATGATTTGTGTGTATCAGTTATTAAAAATTAGACTATATCAGTTTTAATATACTGAAAACATTAAAAAACGTATCAGTAATTAATTGGTTGTTTAATTTTTTTAGGTATCAGTAAAACTAACTGATAGTTTAAAAATGTGTGTTATGTATCAGCGAAAAAAGGAAATTTACTAATTTTTTTTAAATGGTAGGAAATAATTGTAATTAAGTTTCCAAATGTTGTGTATTTCTGTAATTTTCCCATAATTTTAACATATTATTATTTACTTTTTATAACTACAATTTGAATTTCAACTCAAGAAAATAAAATAAAAAAATTACAAATCTATGGATAAATCATAGAAAATATAAAATAAATAGAAAATATGCATTACATCAATGTAGGTAAAGAGCCTTAGAACATGTTTGAAATTGGAAATTAATTTGAGTTCAATTGAAAATTATTTCAAAATGAGTTAAGGTTTGTATTGGTTGAGATTGAATCCATTTCGAATTATCTTGAGCTCAACCCATAGAATTTTGGATAAGTTAGACAAATTATTTATATTTGGGCTCATTTTGACATCCTTAATTTTTTTTAATTAATTTTTTTTTTAATCTCTATGTCAAGTGTATAAATGACAAGTAAAAATAGATCCTTAATTACTAGTTGGTATCTTTTATGGTCAGAAGTTGTGGATATCAGAAAAATTAATACAGTACAATTTTTTTGTTTTTATGTATGGTGCGTGCGTCTTTAATTTTTATTATAGTTACTTTATTCGAATCAAAATATTTTATTCGATCGGGACTTTTAAAGTTATTTCAAATATTTGATGTTTTACGAATATAGAAGCATCTTATCATTGTTATTATTATATTTAAAAGAGGTAAGTTTTAAACTCTCTTAATTTTTTTGAGTTTCATATCTAAACTATTGAAATCGTAAATTTTATATCTATATTATCACTTATTAGTTTGAAAAACATATTTTAGTGGTGAACGTTATACACTCTCTTCTTTATTTTGAAAAAAAATTACTACATGACATTTTACGTGGATAAAATACTTCGCTTTGATAAAAAATTAAATAAACTATTTATATTTGTTATAAAATTAAAGATTAAAGTATTACTATTTTTCAAAAATATTACTTATTAAAAAGTAAAAATTTAAATTATTTTTCTTATCATGCTGAACCACAATCCCCCCACCCCACCCTACCCCCTGACAATTCCCCACAGTTTTTTTTTTTTTGAAAAAATAAATAAATCAGACTTTACCCCCTTCCTAAAAAAAATTGATATTATTTTAATTTTTTTAAAAAAATAAAATTTTATAATCCCATCTAACCCTCTGCTCCTAATACGTACTTATATTTTTAAGAAACTAAAATTTTCGATAACCCCAACGATTATTCGGTTGTGTACTCTTCGTCTACCTATCTCACACTCTCAAAGCAAAAATATAACATAAATAAAAAGTTTATTTTTCTTAAAAAAATCTTGCAACGAGTGAAAAATACTTTTATAAAAACATATACACATATATAACATAAAACGAGAAAAAATTGAAATCGGAGGATTAAGTGGTTAGGATATAGTTATTAAAAAAATATAAAATAATATCTAATGTATTATTTAATAGGAAGGGTATTTTTTGGGTGGGGTAGGGGGTGTAAAGATATTTTTTGGATAATATTACTTTAATATTTAACTTTAACAGTTACTAATAATTTTTTTAGTTTTTATTAAGATGAAATATTTTGTTCATGTGGAGCGAGATGTGACAATTTTTTTTAATTAAAGAGAGTGTGTAGTATAAACACCATAATAAAAAAATGTATTTCTCAAACTAATACATAATATTTTAGATACAAAACTCATATATACATTCAATAATTTAGATATGAAAATAAATAAAAAATTTAGATATATTTTGAAGACTTAACTCAACTTCACTTAGTGAATGTTTGTCCAAAGTTGATATACTTAAGAGCATACACATGGTGATTTTTTGAAAAAAAAAATGAACATTGTCATATAAGGATTAATTACAAAAAATTATAAAAGACAAATAATATGAGTCATAAATAATATACTATATGTATGACAAGGGGAAAACAAATAAATTGATAAGATATAAATCCACATTGATGATATATAATAAATGCATGTGATTTGGAAGGCCATGCATGCATGTGAAGATGGAGACTCATCATGTCCTTCAATTCCTACATTCGTGTAGTATTATTCTACCACAGATCAATGCCGCAGTGTCTGTGTCGTTGCACCTATTAAATTTACGATTCCGAATTATAATAATTATGATGAAATGATTGAGATTTTTTAGAAATTTTTCATCAAAGGTTTTAGATATTGACGTATGGAAAAAATTCTACTCGAAAGATATTTCAAATTTAGTTGACTTGCAACACGAATATTAAAACTCAAATAAAAAATTAAAAGAAAAGAAATTAAAAAGTACCCTTAATTTAATTTTGATGTGCTAGCTGCTGTTTGTGCTCCAACCTTCCAGCGTATTCAAAGCCTTCTGGTCCTCCCATTATATATATTGCCTAAGATATTCGTTAATGAAATTAAAATATTACTGTCTCTGTTCATTTTTAGTTATCAAAAAAAATTTAATTTGATTTTTATTTTTACTTGTCCTTTTTGAAAAATCATAGTTGAACAATTTTTTTTTAACCTATTATATTCTTAATTTATTGTCATTGAGTCAATGATATTAAAAAATATAGTGAGTAAACCTCATCAATTAATAAGGATAAAATGGTAAACTTACTATACTTATAATTTTTTTCTTAAAATTTGACAACTAAAAGTGAATTGAGAAAGTAATATCTGAACAGAGATAAATTTAAGATTTTGACTTTATACATTTGTATTCAAAATTTTATCATATCTTGTTTAATTTATTATTTATACTTATATAACAATATATATAAGCCATATTAATTGAGTTGTACAAGTAGCTCCTTCGCTAGATCCGCCCACGTACCTTGTTGTTAAAAGAAGTAAATTGTATAACATGTGACGTTGTTAAGGTGTGCCTTTTTTTCTACATGTATTTTTTTAAAAATAAAATAAATAAAAAGATGTGTTGTCAAAAAGGTTTGCCATTAATAAAATTTTAAAATTAGAGAATAATTATAGCAGTAGTTTATTGTAATAGACCAAAATGTAAAAGCCAATTGGATGATTTAATTTAATAAAGTGCATTCTTATCAAACAAATAGACTTGCATTAAACCAACATCATAAAGTTCTTCCAAAAATAAGAATGATAAATTAATTGAGTTGTGCACAAATTTATGCAGATTTATTAGAATAAGAAAACTTAAACAACCTGTTGCAAAGTTTAAGTAGTATATAGTAATTTGCATTATTTTTTTAGGGTTAAGGTACATAAATAATTAAAGTTTAAACTAGAGGAAATGGAATAGTTGAAAATGAGCAGTAATAGCTTTATATAAAATAAAATATTTTAGATATTGTTAATTTTGTATCTAAATTAGGAACTTAGAACTAAAGCACGTTAAACATGTTTTTTTGGTTATAGCGTTGGACATGGGACACCTCACACCACTCCATGTCACAACTATTTAATTCATACCTTATCAATTTCTATATTTTAAAGGTTTTACGTAGTTCAGAACCTTTTTTTATTTAATGAAAAGAGAATCTTTGAGGCAGGATTTAAATCTATAATTGATTTATTTTTCATTTTTCTTTAAAAAAAATATTTTTTTTTAAAAAAAACAAACACTTGAAACATAATAAGGCAAAAAATAGGTATACTTTGCTAAAGTTACGACACATAGCTACATATTGTAGGAGAGAGGCAAGCGAGATCGAGAGAGGGAAGAAAGAGGCGAGCGAGAGAGAGCAGAGAGTGAAGAAAGACGAATTGTATATATATATTTAATAAAATTATATATGTATATTTGTCAAATAATTGTATATATAATTGATATACATATGTATTTATATATCTAGCAAGTGAGACTGGAAGTGGGAGGAGAGGGGTGAGCGAGATCGAAAGAGACGAGATAGAGGGCAAAGAGTGGAGATAGGCAATTGTATATGTATATTCATCTAATAATTTTATATATGCAAGTGGTATACATATGTATTGGAATATTTGACAAGAAATCGTAGAGAGAGGAAGAGAGTGGAAAGAAAATAGCACCAAAATCTAAACTATAGGTATAAATTATAATGTTTGCTTAATTACATAATTAGCGAGAAAAATTCTTATAGAGTTAGGAATGATAATAATACAGGAATGGTAATTGTTTGATGACTCTTGGTGCCTACAATATTAATTTAGTATATATTTGTTAATTATTGTTAATATGAATATACGTATCAGATGTAGGCAAGTTTTGCCTTAGTAATTGAAGTCTTAAAGATGGATGTTTATATCTGTAGGTAGATCTTCATATAGAGAATAATGTCAATTTCCATTGGAAATTCAACTAAGTAATTGTATTAAATACTTTTGATTAGTGTCTTCTCATGTCGTTATTTCGTCTTCAACATTAATTACATTGATAAGCAACTCAATTAGAAGTATTAATTAATTTAATTCGAAAGAGACCTCAAAGAATAGTGATTACGAATTTTTTCTGGAGATTCCAACGGAAACAAGAATATGATATTTACAAGATTTCTGTTGCTGATCGGCAGATCCAAAATCCAATCGAATTTAGTACATTTTGAGGAGAACCAGACAAAGTGCAAGATATTCTGTCTTCCACGTCACTTTTTTTGGATCTTATAATTTGTATAATATAATACTGGAGCACTATTATTTATTGAGAAAAAAACATTTTCTATAAGTCAACATACTAATTAAAAAAAAGGGACCATACCATATCAAGATTGACAAACATTAAAGGTTCTTGTCTCGACTTGGCTCACATTGATATATATATATTAGTCACAGCCTTGCTAGCTAGGGCAAAAAATTAAGTGACCTTTACATAATGGTCCTAAAAAATAATCTAGTTTATATGAAGCTAGCTACCCATGACAAGTGTATTTTTCTAATTCTGAAATATATTCCCTGGAATTCCATTATTTTACATTTTTTTAAAAATGGACTTTTCCATCTTGATGTTATTCTGCCTTGCTTTAAATTTTACAGTTGATTTTGTTAACTTTGAAAGTGAAAGTAATAATTTTCTACTATTTATTATTGGAGAGAAAACAACTATATATATGTGTGTATAGTTTAATCATAGTATGTAGGACAGTACAATTTTAAATGTGATAAGGACATAGTCTTGTCCATTTTGACATTAATATGTACGAATCACTTTATTGGCATTATATGTGCATATTAATTAATTTTTTATAATATAAGCAATGCTGTGTTAAATAATAACTGATCGTTGAGATTTTTCAACTCAATTAAAGAGGCCATAGCCGGATATTTAGGTGTTCTTTAATTATAATAAGTTGCTAATTAAAAAGATTGATATAAATGTATACAACTGCTAGTACTTGATACAAACTGGCTTTCCGTTAAAATTTTAAGGCGACAATTAAGCTGCTTATTGCTTGATTAAATGCAATTCAAGATGGCAATTAGACAGCAAGAATTAAATTAATTCTTTTTATCTACATCGAAACCCCTATCTTATAGGTTCATATATAAGGTTAATAGGTATAAATGCATTTTAAAATGTAATGTGACTTTTAGACTGCTGATAGCAATATATTACTACTATTATTATTGTGTTAGGGAAGCTTTTAGATGAAAAAAATTTAAAAGCAGGAGTAGAGTTGCATGCTACTATCATAATAGAAAAAAAATTGTCTTACACCAACTCGTTTGAGGGTTAATTTGAGGTAAAGAGAAGATTATAAATGGATGTTAGCAAGAATGTGACGTGAAACGAACAACAATAAAGTCCGTCCTTAATTTTATTTTTTTAAAATGGAATTGAAATGTGCGGTAGTACTGATTGATTTTCCTAATTAGCTGCACGTATCTTTTTGTCTTGATGATAGATAAAGTGAGGAGGTATATTTTAGAAGATGTAAGTTGTGAAAATGAGGATGAATATTTGTGTGGATAATCTAGTAACGATAAGATTAGGAATTAGATAATTATTCGGAATAAGGTGGGAGCCGCCTACGTAGTTGATAAGATGAGAAAAACAAGATTGAGGTGATTTGGATACCAATGCCCAAGAGAAGAGATGTGAGAGGTGGGAGTTGGGAGTTGGCCTTCTGCACGTGTCCACTATGGTCAGGGATCAGGTCCCTAGACACAGTAACGATGTAAGAACAGAACGAACAAATAAAAAAGGACAAGGGTAATTTTTTTACGTGGAAACCCCCTTGCTCAAGGGAGAAAAAAATCACGACCTGATCCACAAGATTTAAGCTCGACTCCACTGTCTTTAAGGAGCAAAAAATGATTACAACCACTTGCAATCTAAGGATTCATCCCCAAATCCTTTTTCCCCTTACAAGAAAGTGAAATCCTTTTCAACTAAGTTGCAGCAAAGCAACCCACTAAACCAATCCAACAAAGACCAGCTTAGACTTCAAAAAACTATGGCTAACTCTAGCCACAACTAAGCTATAACTCTATTGCCATTATACCAACTAACTCTAGCTAATGTAGACTTTAATGGCTAACTCTAGCCACAAACTCAAATCTGAAAAAGATAAGAGAAGGAAAAGATCTACTATCATTTATAATATATAGGAGTAGATTTACAAGATAAGTACAAAGAACTACAATTAGAGACAACCTAAAACTCAGATGACGTGCTTGAGATCCATTTCTGCCTCTTCGTTGGTATTTCTTGGAGAAGGTTTTTGCTTAGATGATAGTGAAAGTGATGATTGGCAAAAACCCCTCATTGTGTCAATGTGGATGAGATATAATATAGAATAACCATGGTATGTTGGAGAAATTTTATTAGCCAAGAGGCCTGCCACTCTACAAAAATTCGAGCACCGACAAAAGTGATTGCTAGCAGTGTACTCCTTACAACTGTCACTTTCAGTTACGCGTCAATAGTTCAACCATGGGACCAGGTCCGTCCTATCCTAAAGTTTGTCAAATCATCAAAACTACACTTTAACAGTGAGATATAATGATTAGACATGATATAATATAACTTCAGCTTATTGATGACATAACCTTCGATGAGAGTGTGTGGAGATCGCACATAGATTGGGATACATATGTTAGTAGGTGGTGTAGTGTTATCTTGTTTTTCGATGGAATTAGGCTTCGTGGAGATCCTGAGCACCGTATTTGTCGTAGTATTAGTTTTATTTATGTAGTTTCTTGCTTTCGTTATCTTTTACCATATGTTGTTTATTCTGTTTCGATAGTCGCACTATTTTGTTGATTTTACTGTTTGTATTTCCTTGTGATTCGAGTAAGGTAGATTTTCTTTTTTGGGTTCCCCATCCGATATCCAGTGCCCGTATAGGTGTCCGACTATTCGAAATTCGTGCCACATGGGGTCCCATTTGCTGGGAAGCACTCTCTACCAAAGATTTTTCCATACTCAGAACTCGAACTCGAGACCTCTAACTAAGGGAGAAACAATTTCATTCATTGCACCGCATCCTTTTGTGATAAGGTAGATTTTCATTGGGTATATTGTTATTGTTGAAATACATAGTAGTTTCTTCTTTGCACGTATGGATTTTGCGTTCTTACTTTTTTTTCTTTTCTCCAAATAAAAAGAGATACTTACACCAGAATGGTGTAAATTTTCGCTTGAGTCAATCAGACAGTTGAAAATGGGAAATAGAAATCGGAACAGTTGGGTGTTGAATTGATTGAACCAACACACTTGATCATATCCTATGGACATAAGACAATGAACATGAGGTCAAAGAAAACGAAGAGTCAAATCTACACATGGTGTTTTTTTCTCCACACTTGTAAATTCCACACCACACTAGTCATTTGCTGTAACACACACACATGAACACAATAATTAAGTAATTATTAACTCAAAATCAGTAGTAAAAAAAAAAAAAAAAAAGAACTACTCTAATTAGAACATAGCTGAATCAGATGGGGAAGGATTATTCACCAAGTTAAAAATAGTATTCCAGTAATTCTTGTTATCTTCACAGTTCTCACTAGCATTACCGCTGCCACTGCCTTCCCCTCCATTATCGGATTCCGTGCCACCGCCGCCTTCCGACAAATCTCCGTCGCCGGAATTGCTAAGCAATAAATCAGTAAATGTCTCCACAAAATTGGCAGGGGAAATTTGCTCTGTGTTTGACCTTAAAGACTCTGCTGTCCATGTTGTGTCCATTGGCAGAGTCAGATCTTGTAGCCCTGATGTGAATGAAATTGAATTTTCGTTAATTCCATCTTTATTGTATTCAGGTAAATGTCCAGTTGATGAGTTTCCAAATCCCTTCCAATCTTCTTCACTTTCCTCATTATTCATAATTCCACCTTCACTTGATCCTGATGAATTCCCAACAAATTCATACAAAACCGTAGAATTTCCTCCAATTCCTGATGATGAAACATGTTGCGCATTTTCGAAATATCCTAGTGTAGAAGTAGGAGATTCCAAATCTCTCGCGAGTGCTCCAGTGACTGAAATAGCAGCACTAGCACTCGTGACGGGCACTTCATTCATTGGTTTGGTCCAAACACCGTTCCAGGCTTTCAGCACGTCTAGACAACGTGCTGGGCCCACAACGGGTTTGCTAAGAGGACTAGAAGGTGAAGGAGCAGTAAATTCTTGTTGGAAGCTATTGGACCGGAGTTTGGATTGTCTAGCGAGTCTAGCTTCAGCTTCGAGCCGGGCACTTTCCCACTGAGCCATGTGGCTAAGGTTAGCCGCGTTCTTGGACTGACCGTCATTAGACAACAAGGCATCATTCTTGGGCTTGTGGGTCACAGGGTCAATTCCCATTTTCACCAGCCGTTTCTTAAGATGAGTATTCCAATAATTCTTTATCTCGTTATCTGTTCGTTTAGGTAAATGAGTGGCTATGGCCGACCACCTAAGAACAAGACAACAAAAGAATATGTAAAGACAAGGCCTCCTTACAACAACCAAACAGAAAAACAAAACTTTGTTTTCATCCACAGATTATTTTTTGAATTTGGAAAAAAAAATTCAATTGATGAGTTGATTTTTATCTATTTGAAACAAAAGGACAATATCATTGTCCGATAGAGTAGTACAACACTAGCGCTAACTTCCACTGAAATTTCTGGAGAAAAACACAAGGTCAGGTGTGTTGGAAAAATAAAACGTGCAATGGTATTTGTGCAGATCTGATTATAAAAATGTCAAAATTTGGACGTAACTGAATATCAGCTACTGTAGAGAAATCATGCTAAAAAAAGAAGTGGTTTTAATTTACTTTACATTCTGCCAATATTTTTGGGAGACCGTTGAAAATCTGATGCATAAGGTTTTGTAGGTTATTTAAAGAAAAGAAAAAGAGATAGTACAACATGAAGCATAACCATTTATTGATAATTTCATGGTCTAATCTCCAATTATTTCTTTACTAAACTAAAGAATTCTGATGGCAAATTCAAGATGAAATGAATTTATGATCTTATTATATGTATACATTTCATTCAGTTTAACCGACAAAGAGAGAGAAAAAAAACTGAAATACCTATTCCCCAAGAGAGCATGAAGTTGAATGATGGTTTGTTCTTCTTGCAAAGTGAATTTTCCTCTCTTGATATCAGGTCTTAAGTAATTAGTCCACCTGAGCCTGCAACTTTTGCCACATCTTTGAAGTCCTGCAAATAATTAATAAGAGCTCAAACTTAAAAACATCGGTATTACTAAAGAATTTTTACTAAAGGTGTAAAGTGAACTCGCACCAGCTTTGGCAGGTAATGCGCGCCAGCTACCATGACCATGTTCTTCGATATAAGCTAAGAGTTTTTGATCTTCTTCAGGAGTCCAAGGTCCTTTTTTCAGCCCAACTTTATCACAACATGGAGATCGACCCATCGAAGAAATACAACTAGTCTAGAGAAGAAATGATGAACAAGTAATTTGTAGCACTTGTGGTACCTTATATTATGAAAATTGGTGGTGCTTCAACTAATGGACGTTGGACAGTAGTAACAGTTGATAGTACTGAATAATAATACTCCTAATAATAATGAGAGGAAAAGAAGAGAAAGCTAAGGAGTAAATAAGGAGAGAGAGAGTAAAGACAGAAAGGTCAGCGACAGGGACGAGATAAAGATATTAATTTCATCACAGCACATCATATAGTATGAAATCATGTGCAATCTACCAAGTACCAATAGGATTCTTTTTTTTCCCTTCAGATTTTTTTTACTGATTTCTTGTAAGTGCTTTAGAGTTCGACTAATTCAGATTTATGAAGCGAGATTGAAATAGTTTGAACATGAGATTGATGTATATGATATTTCAGTGAGAAAACGTGAGAGGTTGAATATGATGGGTACGAGAAGAGGTAGAGGTAGGTCAAATAAATTTCGAAGAAAGATGATTAAAAAAGACATGACTCACCTACAATTTACCGATGACATGTCTTTAGATAAGAGATATGGAGTTGAAAATTAGATAGAGTGTTAGTAGGTATAGTCAATGTTGTCTAGTTTCTCTTATCAGTATTGTTATTATATTACGTTGTCTTCTACTATATATTATTTTTTTCATTTTATTATTTATTTGTTATTACTTTTGCTTCAGTTATATATTGTATTATTTGTTATATTTTATGTTCTTTTTTCGTTCAATTTTGGCATGACTTCTTCAATATTACTGTATTCTTTTTTTTTGCATACGTGATTTTTTGATATGCTCTAATTAAGTCAAGGATCTCTTATAAACAACCTCTCTCTCTTCACAAGGTATAGGGTAAGATTACGTTTTGGCATATGGAGTGTTAAGGTATTGAGTTCATTTAAACTCAAATTTTTTTACGTGAATCATAAATTCGTTTGTAAAAATCAACTAAAACTAAGTATATAAGTAATATGGTTGCACCTATAATTTTAAAAATATATTAAATTTAAACTCATAAAGTTAATTTAAATCATCTTGGATTTGTCTTTGTCCATTGTTTGAATTACACTAATTGCATTATTATTATTGTTAGGAAGTCCTACTTTAAGATAAAATGCTTCTTTCAACAGCTAACTCTATTTTCAAAGTTGAAACTCAAAATATGTGATTAAAAAAATAAAAGGGCATACTTATCTTCATATCACAAAATTTAAAGGTCCCCTTAGCTAACTTCCCTTCTTTTTTTTTTTTTGCAATTTTATAAATTTGCCAATGATTTCTATGGTAGCTTTATTTTATTCGTTTTTAAAGGCCTTTATTTCTATTTTATTTAATGTTGTCTTTCACTTAAAGTAACAGTAATTAGGATCTATTTTCAATTGCATATATAAGGTTGTCACTTAACAACAACAACGTGCTAAAAAGTTAATGGTCATTCATACAGTAGGGTCTTGCTGAATGTTAGCCTAACAAGCAACATTAGCTAACCTTAGTCCCTCCCCCTATTTAATTTTATGTTGAAATTTTTTGATTCAACATATAATAAATAAATGTTAAAACATCACTTCAAATTAAATTCAATTAATTAAAAAAAATTGACTTCTTAATCTTGTGAAATTATATAAAATAATTAATAGTACTTAAATGAGAAAATAAAAGATGGTCCTAGGCGTTCGTTATTAAATATTTTGACATAACATAAATATAAATACTTTCCTATATTTTATAAAATATAGGTTATTATTTTTACTAGTGGATAGAATTTTCTTGGGAAACTCTGAAAAATATCATGTGAAAGCGATAATATTACGTTATGTGATTAGAATTGAGATTGTAGAAATGAAAATATAATTGAAATATTTTAAACCATTTCAAATACTCCCTCTTGTTCAAAATATTTGATGTTTTGACAAATTGATTTTGTTTCAAATATTATACGTTTTTTAAAAGAAATTAAGAAGTTATTTATTTATGTTTTTTTTTTTTAAATTCCTTGTTAATGTTTATCTAGAAACAATTATCCTCACAAGATTGTGTATTAACTCACTGATTACATTGAAAATGAACGGGATTAGACGATCAATCAAAGTTGTGAATATTCAACAAGTGAAATACTTGGCGAAAGGGTTGCTACTGGTTAAATTTAATGTTAATGTTAACATTCTTTTAACCAAAAAAAAGTAAAACACTTACTAAATAGATAAAACGCTTAAGAAAGAAAGATAAATTTATATGATTGCTTAGTACTCTTAAATCTATATCTTGTACAAAAAAATTTAAAAGGCAAATAATATAGGCAATAGAATACCTTGTGTACTTATTTTGGAAGCTTTAATAAAAGAAATTCAATTTTGTGCAGTACTGGTATTTATTACCTACAAAAAATTGAAGTGGAGTAATTATATGCTTGAAAAAATAATAGAAAGAGCAGCATATGTTATTATAGACTGACAGTGCAGGCCTTCGTGCCGCCAATCGCAGTATTTTAAAAAAGAGAAAAATGGCAATGCCACTCATTAAATATGTAATCATTATTCTAACCCTAAATTAATTATTGTTCTATTTTAAAATTGATAGATTGTAAAACTTCACCATTGAGGGGTTAAAAATGGGAAACAAGTACCGATAATATTCGCTTCTTGTGTCTTATTTTATATAACATTCTTGATTTAATATATATTTAAGATTATTTTTTTTTTAATTTGTGACAATTCTTTTTAAATGAGCAAAAAAAATATTACATAAAATGAGATAGAGGAGTACAATACAATTTTGGAAGATCCCCTAAATTGCCATATTACTATCATAGCTCAAAGTATTGATCAATTTTGACAAGTATTACCATCTCAAATAGGGATGACAATGGAGCAGAACGAGACGGAATGGATACGGGGCGAGCTCAGAGTTATGCGGGGCGATGTAGATCTAAAGTTATGCGGGGCGATGTAAATCTAAAGTTATGCGGGACGGGTTGGAATAACTATTTTTTAAACTAATGCGTGGCAGGGCGGGTTTAATAGAAATTCAAAGAAAATTAAATCTTTGTAATAAGTAAAAACAAAAAAATATAAATTTTTTATATTAAAAATTGACTTTAATTTTATTTTTTTCTAAAATTTAAACTAGAAATGTCCGGTAAATTTTTAGTTGTTAAAATATTAATTAAAAACTTTTAATTAACGATTAAGAAACAATGGTTGAAATGTCAACTAAAAATAGTTAATTATTTGTTGAGATGTTAATTATTATTTTTCATATTAAATTCAATTAAAAAATAAAATAACTTAAAAATTTAATCGGGGCGATTCTATGCGGGGTGGGCGAGGCAGAGCAATTTAAAAAAATTACTAATTGACTTCAATCCTCCTTGCACCCACCCCGCACCCCGCCCCATTGCTACCCCCAGTCTCCAAAGGATATCTTGAGAAACTCAAAAAAAGGGAGAAAATTGTTAGTAATCTGTATTACAAAATACAAAAAAAATTGTAATAGTAATTTTTGCAGAATTTAATTAGAAATAATAAAGTTAACAGAATTTTTTCACGATCAGAAATTTAGAATCAGTAAAAATAAAACAGAATAAAAAATAAAAAAGAAAATCTAACTCACTTGATGTAACCTTCCAGAGTAGTCACTAATGAAAGTCGATCATTATTCAACGTCAAAACCAAGGCAAAACAAAGTGAACGATGATGTAATGGATCCTCTTTTAACTCTTTAACAACAAATAAAAGTGATTTCTTATTTAAATATTTAAATTTTTCTTTCTGCCATCAATGAAAAAGAAATATTTTTTACTAAAATATAAAAAATACTTCATATTTCCACCATTTTTCATTTATTCTTCCTATACTCAACAAAAATAAGGTAAAACATAAAGAACTTTTCATATTTTTATCATTTCTCATTTATTCTTAACAAAAATAAGGTATAAATTTTCGATGGCCTTGTTTTAATCATTTAATTGGTATTCATCTTTTTAAATTTTTGTATGTCATTCTCTTCAAATATGTAATATTTGAATTTAAAATTGATAAAACCAAACTTAAGACATTGAGTGTGTTTGATAGGGAGGAAAATATTTTTCAATTTTTTTTTATATTTAGTTGGCTTAGTTATTTTCAAAAATATTTTTCAAATTAACTTATTTTTCTCAGATTTAAAAAAAATAATTTTATTCTGAAAACTAAGAAAATTATTTTTCAACACCTCCTCCAACCTCAAATTACAATATTTTTTTCTTATCCCACCTCTATTCTGACCCCCTGCTAGCTCCCCCCTCCCTCGCTTCCCACTCACACAAGAAAATTAAAATTATAAATTTTATTTTTTTAACCCTCCCATACTCCAGTCCTCTACCCCCCTCCCCCCTCGCTCCCCCCCCCCCCCACACACACAAAAAAAAAC
>JBCEWC010010868.1:0-17247 GCA_038996855.1 Solanum aculeatissimum
GTATGTTCAGTGGCTTACTCGGCCAATGGTGGTATCGAGTGCCAGTCATGCCTCCACATCTTTTGGGGCATGACAGATTGCTCTAGTTTAGGTTTAATTTTTGCAGTTTACAAACCCCCTTTTTAGAAAATTAGTAGATTAATTTGTTCTAATTGGTCATAATTATTCCAGATGTAACCATTTTCCCTATGGGGTTTGACCCTAACCTTTGTTAGATACTATATTTTAACAGCGACTACTTATCCTCTAATTGGAGGTGTACTTTGGGCGACATCAAATTTTGGCACCATTGTCGGGGAATAAGTTTAGACCGGTTTAATTAGGGTTATTTGGAAATTAATCCTTATTTTTCTTTATTTATATTTTTTGTTGTTTTTTTCTTACAGCATACAAGCATAGTGTATGCCCAATACTCGTAGTTGAGGCACTTTCTTGACTCTGTTTGACCCAGAGATCCAGAAAAACACTTCAAAAATGGCTCAGGATAACGTAAACAATGTCGCCAATCTAAACAATGTTGAACCACCACAACTGGAGGATGTAAATCCACCACCACATGATCTTCAGGTCATTGTTCATCAATGGAATCAATGCAGGCTTAACCCTATGGTGGTGGATATTACCGAAGCAATTGGCTTACCTCCTTTACAAGATGATACTAAGTTCGTAGTGTCGAGTGATTTGTTGCAGATACTATAGAATAGAGGGTTGTTTGCAGGCCTACCATTAGAGGATCCACACAACCATCTACACAACATCATTTTCATCTGCAAGAGTGTGATGGGGACTCAAAATCTGTCCATGGATGTTGTTGGGCTCTGTGTCTTTCCATAATCTCTTATGGGTGAAGTGACAGTATGGTTGTCTGAACATCCACAAGGCTCTATCATGACTTGGGTGCAAAAAACCTTTTTAGAGAGGTTATTTCCTATGTCAAAAAAGTTGAAGTTGAAGGATCATATCAACAACTTTGAGAAATTGTCTGGCAACTCTATCAACACTACATAGGAAAGGTTTATTAAGTGCTTGAGGAGTATTCCTTACCACAAGATCGTTAATGACGCATTGGTACAAATCTTCTATCGAGCCTTAGATGACAATGGCAAAGTTGTGGCTGACACCATAATAGGATGCTCATTCTTGGACTGCACTTTTCCAGTTATATCTTAACGATTGGAGAAGGTAGCGAAGACAAATCGTGCATGGGGATCAAGATAAAAAATCCACTAATAAAATCTTTTTCGTAGTGACTACAAATCCAGACCAAGCTAGGATTAATGAAGATGTGATAAAGGATATAGCTCGGATCAGTACCAATATGGGTTTGTTGATGAAGCAAACTCAAGAGAGAGTAAATATAGTGAGTCACCATCCACTGTGTGAACCCATGTATGAAGAGCCCTACTATGAAGAGGATTCATGCTTTGTGACTGATCAGATGGGGGGTTTCTGAACCGACCACCAAGGATCCAATCAAGACTATTGATGTCAAGGTCAAGAGAATCAACGTCAGAACTTTAACAAGGATAATGCTTTCAAGGATAACAACTGAGAAGGCTACTATGTGAGAAACAAGAGCCAAGATAGAGATGGAAATTAGGATAGAAGATATGAGTACAAAAATGGTCCTTATGTGCCACCACATAATTGTGATTCTAGGGCTGGCAGTTTGCACGTTGAGGAGATATTTGATAAGTTGTTAAAGAACATTGATGCCCAGGATGAGGCCTTGAAGGTGATGAGAGCCGACATCTTAGGAATAAATTATAATATAGAGTCTCATTTTGTCGCTATCAAGTAGATGGAGCAACAGTTTGGTCAGATGTCTACAAAGTTGAACCAGCACCATAAAGGTACATTGCCAAGCAACATAGTGCAGAATCCAAAAAATCATAGTTAGTGCATGGCAGTGACTACCCGAGGTGGCAAGCAAATAATAGACCCACCAATATTTGTTGATGATGTTGAGGTTCGTGAGGAGATTGTAGAGAGAAAGCATGTGGATATTGGAGATGACAAGGCTAAGGATGGAGTAAGCAATAGAGAAAAGCCCCAAGAAAGTTGAAGCCCATACCTATGGATAAGGATGGAAAAAGCAATGGAGAGGAAACCCCAAGAAAGTTGAAGCCCATACCTAGGCCTTCACCACTATTCCCTCAGAGACTCAAGAAAAAAGAGGAGGATGGTAAGTTCCAGCATTTCATCTCCATGTTGAGGCAGCTCACTATCAATATTCCCCTCAGTAAAGCATTGGAGAGGATGCCTGGGTATGCAAAGTTCATGAAGTACCTTATGACCAAAAAGAGGACGGTGAGCCAAGTGTTGTCCCAAGATATGAAACATTGCATCGCTATTGCACAAGGTCCTTGGTGCAGAAGAAAGAGGACCCTGGAGCATTCACCATACCTTGCACCATCGAAGATGTTGACTTTACAAAGTCATTATGCAATTTAGGTGCCAATATCAATCTAATGCCTCTTGCAGTGTTCAAGAAGTTAGGGTTGAGGTCCCCTACTCCAATAAGCATGTGGTTGTTGATGATTGACATAACGGTAAAGAAGTATGTGGGGATACTATATGATGTGCTACTCAAAGTGGAGAAATTTATATTCCCTGTAGACTTAGTGATTTTGGATTGTGAAGTTGACTTCGACATCCTAATTATCTTGGGAATACCCTTCCTAGCCACTGGATTAGCCCTAGTGGACATGGAATCAGGTCAACTCAAATTTAGGTTAAATGGTGAAGAAGTTGTCTTCAATATCTGTCAGTCAATGAAGAGACCAGATGAGCTGAAGATGGAAGTGTGGGCACTTGGTGAAGTCTTAATAACCAAGTTGTCGAAGTCATTTTGCAACATTAAATAAGGCGCTACTTGGGAGGCAACCCAAGATGTTTGTTGTAATTTTTGTGTTTTTGTTTAAGATTTTGGTTTTTGGACTCGTAGGTAGTTTAATTTTCTTGTTTTTTATTGTAATTTTGGATTCAAGTACTGGTGGATTATAAGGTAAAAGTTTGTTCTATGGACAATATGCAAGAACAGGGATAACTCGGCAAACTAATGCTGAAAAGTGAGAGAAGTTGATTCTACGACCAGTTCTACATGTTATGGTTCACACCAGACTCATACACTAACTCGTAAAATCACTTCTAGTAAGAAGAATATTGCACACTCCAGTCTATGAACTAACTTTATGGCCCGTAGATAAAACTACGAGTCATGAATGGGGCTTGTGAACCACATGTACTATGGTTTCCAAACCCAAGTGAGATGAGATCAAGGCCTTGCAGACCCGGCTCCACAATTAGCTTACAGATTCTGAGGCTCGTGGATATCTACCTAGATTTGGGCATTGAGTGACTACACACTAGGGCAGTATCCAGACAGATAGTGTTTGCCTACCCACTAGCCTTAGCTTCTGCTCAGCCTTTCTATTTTGAGGAGGGAGGTGCTGAGTAGAGCAGCTCTATCCATATGACTTTCTTGGGGGTCCAGATTCTGATCAGGAAAGGAGTTAGATTCAGAGTTTTTGGAGTCTACCCCAGTATCACCTTCGTCTCCAAATGCATTAATGAGTAGATGGTGTGTGCGGTGGATGCAGTGCATATATCGGGATGATCTCCATCATAATGAGTGAGGTCGATAGGCCCACACCATATTCGAGGAGCCCTGAATCATTATATTTAGGCTTGACAGTGCCACTAGACTCTAGGATACTATGGCTTGCTATAGATTGTAGTGGTTAGCAGCTCCATCAAAGAAGTATTCCCTAGAAATAGTTTGTGAGTTATATTTTGCATGTTGCTACCATCACGGAATCAACCCTGAAAGGAAAGAGATTCCTCATACAGCCCTGGATCACACAAATTATGGTGAGGGGAGTTTTGGTCGATATATTTGAGACCACCATTCATCGGTTCTTATTCGGTCCCGAGTACAAGACCCCTATTTCTACAACTGAGTATGACTACTGGTTGGGGCAAACTAGGGATAGGGGGTTCATGAGAGATGCAGCTCGCATGGCCATTTTGATAAGATGTATCATCGACCATATGGTTAACCAGGGCCAGGACCCTAACTGGGTTTCTACTTCAGTGGCAATTACAAAGGCATCACTTAGTTTCACTGAGAAGTTTTAGTGGGTTATAGTGCATTCATGGATCTGGCCTACTCAGGCAGATAACACATTGACTCTGGACCGTGTTGATTTAGTGGATAGAATTATAGTTGTCTATTATATTGATTGGGCCCAATTGATAGGCGAGGAGATACATGAGTGGGTTGTGAAGAGCTCCACCTACATACCCTTCTCGTGTCTGATCTACTGCCTATGTATAGCAGCAGGAGTGCAGATTCTACATCAGGTGGCCACCAAGATTAAGCTTCAAAGTACCCTGGATGCTAGCCTGATCAAGGCTGATGAGAATTTAGTGGCCCTTCGGCAAGCATCACACACACCAGTATGCCTACCAGAGATGTTCATCGTGGCAGCACCGACTGAGCCTCCTTTATGTTTGACTACCACTCTAAAGATCGAGTGGGCCCCATAGATAGAGGATGATATAGATATGGGCTCCACCTCCTACTACTCCTGAACTAGAGGTCGTGCCCATACAGCATTTCCTTGCAAGCATGGTGTACATGTCTACGACATCTATCCATACTCTGGCGCAGTGATTAGTTCGCATTGAGTCCTAGTTGACTCAGTTGTAGATCAGGCCTTGGGTTCGCAAGGCCATTTCAGATGTTAAGAAGCGTATATAGGCACACTATGCGGATGAGATACTTGCACCGGTGCACGGCCACATTGATGCTTTTGAGAGACAAGTAGAGCAGAGTTGTAGTTTATCCTAGCCTCATGATCTGATGGCCATTCGAGAGGAGATCCTACAGATTTGTGTCGATAAGAGAGCAGCAGCATCAACACCACTTGTGCTTCCTCTATCCGACACTACTGAGGTGTTTGTTGACTTATTTTCACCTAAGGAGACACCACTCCGCACCCTCTGGAAGAGGCCTCGTCTAGAGGATGATGATCTAGATGCTTTGAGGCAAGAGGTGAAGCTGATAGAGGGGGAGCAGTTCAAGGTTGCGAGACCAGGCTCCATTGTAAATGAGAGAGATCAGCATGCACGTGATCTTGAGAGGATGAGAAGCACTGGACCCTCCGAGCATGCTGCCGACACTGAGGAGACCACCAAGAAGATTGAGGGTAGTCAGACACAACCAAACACCGGCACTTAGGTGCCTAGGTATGTTCGTTTTTTGACCCCTATGTTTTACCTTTGATATATTTTGTTGCATTGAGGACAATGCAATTTCTTTACAATGAGGTGTGGGTAGTTACAGGCCTCGGCAAAATATGAGTAACCAAGGCTTATAACTATCCTAATTTTTGAGTCTACAAGATTTTCTTGCCTGTGTTCTTTCCCTAAGGACATTTACATTCTGTTGAACTGATATTTTTAGGATATATAAGTAGTATTAGTATCATATTGTAGGAAATCTGTGGCATATGTTAGTTTTGTGAAAATAATACCCCTTAGTTTTTTATGGATGATGTGTTGTTAGGTAGTTTGATGAAAACCATGTATAAGTGTTTAATAGTTTTTGTTCTGACAAATTAGGCTTAAATATGATAAACTGCATGATCTGAGAGTGTACATTGACAGTGTATTCAGTTCCATGTATGTGTGAGCATTATTGCATGATTCTTATATTGTGCTTCAATCTAGAACTTGCCCTATTACTTTGACTAACACTGTAGGTTAGTTGGTTAGGAAACGATCTTAAGCCATTATTCATATTATTCCACTTAGCCTAAATTGACCAACCAAAATGCATTATGTATTCCTTGTTCCTAATGTTTGAGCCTTAAATGTACCCTTTCTTTGTAAATACCTGAGTAACCAAATCTTTTTGCGTATGAAATCTTAAAATTAGCCCTGGTCCTTTCTTGAATTTTGTGTACCTCAACTCGATATAAAAGCCTAAGTTGAGGGTGGCTACCCAAAAAGTGGTTCTAGTTCAAAATTTGGATATTGTGCACTTCAACTCAGGCCAAAAGCCTAAGTTCAGAGTGGTTGTTGTAGAGGAATCATACCAAATGGGAAAGAAAGCATAGGAGTGCAGTGAAAAATGGTAAAATCTGAATTGGGTGCAAAAAAATCTATAGATGCCCAAATTATGAGCTAACAAGAAAAAATAATGTGAACAATACAAGGCAATGGACTTAAAATGAAAATAAGGCACCCCAAAAGCGTGAGAAATCAGAAAAAAGGGAGCATTGTGTTAAAAATAATAGTGTTGGTAGGGAACAAGTATGAAATAACACAGTGTCAAGGAGGGTCATTAGTTACTATGTTCTAAAAATATCATACCAAAGCCCCCTGAGCCTACGTTACAAGCCAAGAAAGTCCAAAAGTGGTCTTAGTCCAAATAGTCGAAGGTCATAGTCATGAGTATAAGGGAAAGCCTATGGTATTATGCACGGTGTTTGAATATCTTTTTTAGTGTGAGAGGTTTTATTAGTCCCAAGTATTGAATCCATATTTATTATTCTTAGAGGGATATGGAACTTCTTTTTGGTAAGGGAACTTGAATTATGCTGTTAATTTTAGACCAAGCTCATTGATTATTGATTTTGAAGATTGTTTTATCTATCATAGTTGCACAGTGTTACTAATTTGCATGAGTTTATCTAATAACTGCCTAATATATGCACTAATGAGTTTGATTGGGTATCTGTGACTGATTTTGAGATAATGTATGTCATTAAATTGAGGACTGTGTGTTGATATAGCTGCTTATATAGATTGAGTCTGTCGCTTGAGGACAAGCAATAATTTTAAGTTGAGGGTGTTGATGGGTTGCCAAAATACAACACTTTTGATGCTTAAAACTTAGGATTTTATATGTTCTCAAAATGGTGTTGGTAGGTTTGATGTGTTTGTATGTTGAGTTTTTAGGATTTTAGGATTCGAGATGATTTTGAGCAAAGTCTGTTGATTTGCAAGTTTTTGGTTATTTATGGAGGACTCTATGGGGCGTAGATTTTTTCATGAGTTGTAGGTCAATCGTAAGTCAGATCCAGTGAAGGGCCAGGTTTCAGAAGTTAAATCCATGAGTTATCAGATAAGCCATATAATTCTTCATTGGTTGTATGTGAGTTTGTAGGTTGAAGATCAGAAAATATGTTGAACATTGAAGTGTTATAAGACAAGGTCACTTATGGGTCATAGATTTGATTATGGGTCGTGGATATGATTGTGCCTGGAGGGTCCATATTTTGAAGGATTTTGGTAAAGTTATCAGACGAAACCCCCTAAAGGTCATAAATCATAATACAGTCCGTAGGAAGGTCTCATAGGTTGGCAACAATTTCTGGAGATTGTAGAGTACGAAGCCCAGGTACAGGTCATGGTTTCACAGACGGCCTGTAACCCTGTCCTTTTGAGTTTTCGAATCTAGTTTTTCTATTTTATTTTAAATTTGTATTTTACTTATTATAAATAGGCTTTTATAAGGGGGACACGACACAAAAAAGACACGAAGAGGGATGAAAAGAGACTATAGGAACTACTAGAGAGACTTGAGAATTCAACTTTTGTGACTTTACATTGAGATTATAACATTGTGATTTCTTGTGAAGATTGGGATTGCTTGTTCTTTAATTGATCATTGTAAGGGTTTAATTATGTGATACTATGACATGATTTCTTCATCTACAATGATCATGCATAGCTAAATCCACAACTAGGGTTGTGGGAACCATGAAGAACTAACAAAATAAAAGATGGAATTGTACATACTGTAAAACTCAAGTCTTGTTTTGAGTAACATAAAGATGAAAACTCTTAGATTCATGAGATAAGATTAAAAATTATTGAATGACATTACCACTTCTCACTTTAAGAAAAGAGCATGAAAGTGAATTAATATGTGTATGGGTCTAGATCATGGGTATGGTGCCCTTGCATAAGATAGGAATAAAGTATTACCTCGAAAAAGTATAAGAAATGTATAAGATAGAAAAATATCGATGTTTGTCCTAATCAACTCATAACTGTCAAAATCTCAAGACCTACTTTGACTCATTACCTCAACATCTCCCCGTTAGCTCAAAGGTCACCTCCCTAAGTTTGCAAATTGATTCTCTTCACTAAGCTGTAAGCACAACCCTCCACACAATTAGGGCACAACTATACAAAAGAATGATTATATTCTCCTGTTATACTATACTTAAAGACACGAAACTGCTACTAGGACTTTTTTCTAAGATACCACTCTTAATTTTCTTCTATCTTTATAGGCATTTGTCTATATTTGTTGCTTTTATTAGAACAATAGCCACTTTCTATGACTTTTTAGATCTAACCTCTCCCTTTTTAGTCTGCTAACACTCATCTTTTGTGTTCACATATATCTAACTAAAGAAAAATTGGAGTATAATAGGAGAGTCATCATTATCTATAGCTAACCTCTTTTGACCCAACTCTTAAGGGCATTAAAGAATGCTTACATCAACCTACTCCACATTAACAACTCAAATATACTATCTAGGTATCCATAGTAAATGATAAACTGAGAGTTTCATACAACTATATACTATCTTGGATATACGTCTTAGCCCCTTTTCTTATCGAATAACTTAGCCTCAATTCACTATTTCATCTAGGGGTCACATTCACCGTACTTGTAATATCACACTTCTTTGAAGTCAACATCATAATTTCTTGCTTATGCTATGTCAAGCCCACTAGAAAAATCTCCATCTAATTGTATCACTCTCATGATGATATTCCCCTTTTCATAATGCTCGCATATAGTTCAAGCTTAAAGTCTAGTACTAAACATGTACATCCACACTCCTTACATACTATACTAACTCTAAACTATTAGATAAAATCAAGAAATGTTAAACCACTAAATCTCATGATAAGAAATAAACTTTTATCTCATGGTCTATCTAAGTATAATCTATCATCACACTACCTTTCATTAGCTAAGTAGTATCTCTCTTATCCATTATACCTCCTTATCTATCTAAGCTCATAACTCTATAAAACTCATGTCACTCTTTTTTTTTAAATCATAATCCTAGTTTAGATCTACCAACCTTATGCCCTCTCCTCTTTTATTCAACATGATCATTACTAACATAATGATATGTTAACATCAACTCCTTTCTTATTTAAGTGTGCTCAATCTCATACTGACTAACAATTCTTCCTCTACCTTCTATTATGAAAGCTAGACGATACTTACTACTCTTTAACCAAAACTTAGAAGGGACTTGACTTATCACCCCATTTTTTTAGCTTATCACTACATGGCTCTTAGTTACCAACTTCAATCAACCACTATTCCTGCTCGTCATAATTTCTACATCTTCTTAACTCTGGGATAATTCCATCACTTATGATTTACAAAAGTCTTCAATCATTTTCTCTTAGAGGGAGGGGTATCACTATGTATTTAAAGGCATAAGTTAACTTCCCTCTTAAGGATAACATCTGAAGAATGGTTTGGAGAATAGATTATGGAAGTACATCATGCCTTGATCTATCTCAAATACACGATTCATAAGAATAATAGTCCATTATTTCAAATCGATAAACTTAAGCACGCTAGTTGGCTCATCGAAGGCCTAGTGCAGTCTCTTGACTTTATGAATACTTTATCTAAAGATGACTCATTAATAATGATCTGGATTTTTTTATCCCAACCACCTTAAGTATGAGAGGTAGTCGAACGAATCTGGGCAAATACATGAATCTAGATAAGTTTCTTAGAAAGTAACTTTATTGCACGATCTAGAGAGTGAAAGAAGGGAAATTTTTCTAAGATGTCAATAATCCCTCATTTATAGAAGTGGGGCCCTTATAACCATACATAAGATCCTACAGACATGATTTCATAGACATCCTAAGACGCTTAAACTTTGTACTCTGATACCAAGTTTGTCACACCTCGAGCCTACACCCTAGACGCGGTCGGCACTTAAAAACCATTATTGATCCCCAAGCGAATCCTTACTCTGGCTGACTCACTCAAGTGTAGATTTAGGATGCATGCAGAATCTTTATAATATGAGCCTTTACAATATTTAATGAAACTCAGAGAATCTCAGTCATGCTTTATACAAAGTTTGAAAATATTTCTTGATACAAATACTAATAAAGCTTATAATATATGAATGAATAGATTTCACTAACTTACTAACTCTATCCATAAAGCCTCTACCATACTAAAGTAGGTGTCGCAACAACAGTCACGGCTACCTAACTATATAATAATAAATTGGATTAACTAACTAGAGTCCTCTGAAAGTAAAGAGGTCTCGCCAACTGGTGCTGGAAAGTTATCTTACTGAATGTTTGCTATCATGAGTACCTGAATCTACATTATAAACGATGCAATGCAAATGAGCGTCAGTACATGGAATGTACGGCATGTAAAAAAGCCAAAATAGAAAATCAGAATAGAATGCTCAACTCAAAGACTTAACTCAGCAAATAACTCAATAACATAATCAATGCAATATAAGTAAATTTAATGTATAAATAAATACAACTCAATCTATATCTGAAAATAATATATACTTTAGCTTGGAGAGTTTCTCTAATCGAAAACCAATACTATGAGCATCATGATGATACAATGTCTTGCCCACGTTGCCAGAATCATCCAATACCTTGCCAGGGTAAGGGACGAAGCTGAACATATAGATCCATCTAAATTGGGTCATCTCAGTGGCATATGAGGAGTTGCACATCTGGTACAATCCTATCCTACGTTGGTTACATACTTTATGGGGTTGGAGTTATTTGAACTCATACCCACTGCTCAATAACTGTAAAAATATCCCACTTTTGGGAGAAAACTGAAAATTTATTACTTGGAGTCTTGGCTCTATATATGTTCTTTAAACTATCTTTTCTTTCTCAAAACTGATCATGTTTTCTCATAACTGGTAATGCTTTCTTTTAAAAAAAAGTAGTTATGCTCTTTACTGATAAAATAATGCATTTGGAACTGTCAAGTTCCCTCAAACTCTAAAATTCATGTATGATGTATAGTAATGCAAAATACCTTAAATGACTGGACTGCTCTTTTAAAACTGACATGCTAAGCTCTAAAGATAGTATAGTAAATAGGATACTTGTATAACTCATGTTGGGGTACTTCTTGAAACTAACTCATACTTTGGACTGAATAACGTTTCAATGCAATTAAAGCCTGATAAAATGGAATGGCTCTCAAAACTCATTTGGGATTCTTGTAAATATAGTAATACTTCAAGAATATATAGAGATGTACCTAACAATGAATTTTTTTGACATAATAATAATAATAAAATAATAATAATTTCACAATAAGATTCTAAAATTTCTCCATAAGATCATAGGAATGAAATTGACTTGACTCTTGACTAGAAATCTTGATAAGAAATATAGATTTGGCATGAAAATAGGATTTTAGGTAGCCTTATATACCTGAAAGATTGATATTACAATCAAAATTCAAAGAACACTAGCTTTCTTGGAAGAAACCTTTTATCTTAATTAGAACCTTGATGTCTGTTCTTGAGAAAAGAAATTCTCTTTTGTGACTTTCTAGGGTAGAAGAACTTGAAAAAATATTGGTTGAAAAGATTCTCTTTTATTCTTGAATTCTTGACTTAAAATCTTTAAAATTCTTGATGAATAACCCTAATTCTTGAAGAAGAAGAATCAAGAAATCCTTTCTTGAAATTGTTGAATTTGTTTTCTTGAAACCCTAGATTATGATTTAAGATTCTATTAGAGATTCATGAATAATGAAGAAATTTGAGTTGGGAAGTTTGAAATTATGGAGAATAACTTACCTTGATGACAAATCTTAAAAGCTAACCCTAACGTGATGATTCTTGAGTGTTTACATTTAGGAGTGAAAGAGAAGGTTTTACTTATGAAAAACTAGCGTTTTAAGCGTTCTGGGACAATAAATAAACTCCAAAGGTTAGAAGATAAAAGTATCCTCAAAACATAATAAAAGGACATCATTTAACTTATCCGGAAGAGTCCGCGTCAACTCCGCAATGCGGAGCTATCACGAACTTTAAACATCTCTACATGTCTACAGTAAAATAATAATAACATTTTATTCCAAACTCCAATTAAGGAGAAATTTGATGTGTTGGAAAGCTAATTCAAAGATATTTGATTTGATATACTATGGGTCACCTAACTAATTATGTTCTGAGAGATATGTCCATTTGAAGTCGACCCTTCTATGAACTCATACTGAAACTTAGCTGATGGAAATGTTTTGAACTTGGTTTGACCTTGGGTGTCCCTTATGACCTCAAACCACATCCAACACACTTCAACATACCTTTACAAATTAGAGTTATTGGTTCGCCTA
This sequence comes from Solanum aculeatissimum, assembly GCA_038996855.1. NCBI lineage: Eukaryota > Viridiplantae > Streptophyta > Magnoliopsida > Solanales > Solanaceae > Solanum > Solanum aculeatissimum. The sequence continues at coordinate 12,410 of JBCEWC010010868.1, forward strand.
ATTTCATAGAATTTCATATCGAAACTCAAACGATAAGAAAGTTTTTAACTCGACTTTATGTTAATGGATTCTTGTGACCTTTATTCATCTCAGATCTATTATCCCACTATAGAATAGACTTTAATACCTATATGAAAGGTTAGAATCACTTGGTATGATCCCGTACACATAAGAGAAAACTTCGTATATTAGCTTAAGAATTTTTAAGGCGTTATATTTACTCTCCAAATATAATTATAATGCATGTAATTAATCCCATAATCTTGCCACAAACTAAGTATATTATATATATAGTTTTTTGAATTAATGTAATACCATAAATTGCTTCTCGTGCTCCAAAAAGATTGAAAATTTCACTTGATTAAATGGTGAGTTATTTCATCATTGTAAATCGAGCCATTTTAAGTAACGATGTTGAAGCCCGTTAGGTTCAAGGCGTAAGGAAGAAACTTGAGTGTTTGGTAGACTGTGTATCAATTATTATTGTATGAAAGCCACAAGTCAGAGAAAGATTGGGGAAAGGCATACAAAAATGTCCTAACACACTAGGTAGACTGACATAGAAAATAGCAGTTAGCACCAAACTCCCCAGTATATAAGTATACAAGATCAGTATATATATAAAACAAGTGAAAACTTCAAACTAACGACTACTCTTATTATTTTTTATAATACATAACTTGTTGCTTTTGAACTAAATGATGCAGCATCCTTGTATATAAGTAGAGCTAACATCCATCATTTCATAGGCTTGTGTTTTTCTATCTCATCTCCAATAAGCAATTTTCCCTCTATATAAGTTGGGCTAATTAATTAACCAAGAGTTATATATAATGGCTTTTGAAGCTATTTTCCTATTTCTTCTTTTTGCTTCACCAATAATGTGTTTTTCTAAGGATCACATTGTTGGAGACAGCAGCGGGTGGAGTCAATCTGGAGATTACTCGTGAAAATTGAGGCAATGGTGCCTCTCAGGTTTGGAAATTAAAAACGGTGAGGTCAAAGTTGTCCTTAATTAAATATTAATCATAATTAACTTAATGAAGGACCAAAGTGAACATTTTAAAAACTTAGCAACTACTTTATTTAAAAATAAACTTTTACAATTTAAAAAAAATCAAAAAGAAGACATCTTTTCAAAATAAAATCAACCCCTTCACCTTCTTTTTCTCTTTCCTTTTTCCCCCTATTTCTCTTTCCCTCCCGACATTTCTTTCTTTTCTTCTTCTTCTTCTCTACTTCTTCCTCGTTGTGTAGCAGTTAGGGTTTCTTCATCGTCCTCGTCTGTCGTTCCTCCACCAGTGTCATCGTCTCCATTGCTCTGCTCGTCGTCGTCTCATTCCTTCACCAGTACAGTCCCGCATCGTCGTCACTGGTAAGGTTTATTTTTTCGTTGGTTTTAGTTTTTGTTTTTGTTGTACAAATGACTATTTAGTTGTAGGAAGATGAAAAAATATGTATTTTGTTATTGCATGCTCTAATTTATTTTTAATATTTTTTTGTTTGTTGTTGTACTCTTTGAAGATACGATTTTAGGATATGGGTGTTGTTGTTGTTTGGTTTTTGTTGTTGTAGTCATTGCGAGAAAAATATTTGGTTGGTTGGTTGGTTGATTTTGGGTATGGTTGTTTGCTCGATTTTAAAGTATTCACAGCAACTGTTGAACTAATTAGAACAACTGTTGTGTTGTGGTTGTTATTTTTCTTTGATTTTAGTTGTTATGATTTTTGTTAGAAAAATGTATTGCATGGCCTAATTTCCACTTGGATATTGTTCATGTAGTTGGTAATTTTTGATTTGTTGTTGTACTCTTTGAAGATGCGATTTTAGGGTATGGGTGTTGTTGTTGTTTGGTTTTTGTTGTTGTAGTCATTGCAAGGAAAATATTTGGTTGGTCAGTTGGTTGATTCCGGGTATGGTTGTTTGCTCGATTTTAAAGTATTGACAGCAACTGTTGAACTAATTAGAAAAACTATTGTGTTGATTTTAAAGTATTGACAACAACTGTTTAGTTGTTGTTTTTCTTTGATTTTAGTTGTTATGCTTATTGTTAGAAAAATGTCTTGCATGCCCTAATTTCTACTTGGATATTGTTCATGTGGGGAGGTTCTTCAACAGTCGTTTTTTCTTTGTCTATATTGAGAAGATTGATCAAACTATCAAACTAATAGATTATCTCTCTTTTTTTACAGGACTATTTAGTTTAAATAATGGCCCGGTCGAAAAGAAAAAATGTTTACCCGATCATGTCACTACAGCTTCCAGAAGGAGGATGGTTTTATCTGACGATGAAGAAGTGGATCAATCAGAGGAAGAGGTGGCTGATTTGATTGTACAAGTCACAACTGAGGCTGCTGCAGGTGCCAGTCTTGCAGCTATTGGTGCCAGTTTTGCAAGAAGTCCATCAGTTGCTGAACAAGCTCCCTTAGTTGTTGCAGCAGATACATCAGCTGCTTCATTAACTTCATCTGCTATTGAACCTTGTCCATCAGTTGTTGCACTGAATACATCAGCTATTGCATCCAGTTCAACAGCTGGTGGGGATATTCCTTCATTTACTGGTGTCACTCCCACAGCTGCAGGTGTCAGTACCTCAGCTATTGCACTAAGTCACTCAACTGGTAGAGATAGTCCTTCAGCTGCTGAAGAGACTCCTACAGTGGTGACTATCAGATATGATTAGTATGACCTGGAGACCCCTGGATTTTTTAATCGAGGCGAGAGTGGAGACCTCGGGATAAAATCTGAAATGGGGAAATTTTCTAATTTCAAAAAAAATTTAGTGGATAAAGGTTTGGAAAGATTCTTTTGGTCTACGGTATTTGGGAAATACCTAGATGTTACTGCAAGCAACACTCCGCGGTTACAAATGAAGCTAATGTATCAGCTTCTTCGGTGCTGGATCAGGAGTGAAAATGATTTTTGGATAAATTTTTGTGGGATGCCAGTTTGTTTTGGCATGAAGGAATTTGCGGTTGTGACGGGGCTAAACTGTCACCAACCACTTCCTCGTACCTCCCAATTTGAGAAGGTCAAGAGGAGATACAACAGAATTATGGATGCGATGCAGCTGAAGAAGCATTGCAAATCAAAGGAGATGTTTGACTTGTTGAAGTCAAGTAATATTAAAAAGAGCGTGAAGAAGTCCCTGTGATTGGTATATTTTATTCATGAGATTCTCATGGGTAAAGATCTAGGGATGAATACGATGGATTGTTGGTTTGATCTGTTAGTTGATCGGAAGGCATTCTATGCCTATCCATGGGGTCGGGATAGCTATGTCCTGACGGTGGCGTATTTGAGGAAGGATGTCACATCGACAAGAAATTCCTCAAATCTTTATGGTTTTCCGTGGGCATTTATGGTAAATGATTTATTATATTTTTATTATAGCATTTTTTATATTTATTTATTATGTTAATTAATAATTATTTGTGTCTTTGATTTATTTAGGGTTGGGATTTTGAAGCTATTCCGCACATACGGAAAATATTCAAGGAGTTCAACGAAGAAGTATCATCTCCACGACTGCTTTGATGGTTGGCAGCGCCAAATAATGCAAAACTTGAGGCGCACAAACTCTTTGATCCACCGGAGGACAAGGTAAGTGATAGAGTAGTTGTTGTCTTCTCACTTTAACAATTGTTATCTTCTCATTTTAACAGTTGCTGTAATTTATTAATAGTTGTTGTCTTCTCATATTTTAGTATATTTGTTAAGATAATTTTATTTAATTTGTAGATTGTTTATCCGTGGCTAATTTCAACTGAAAGTGAGAAGGAGATGGACTTTTGGACGGGATTTGTGTCACTCCAACAAAAAGAAGAAGACTCAAGGATTTTGAAGTTGGTGACAGATTTGGTCGGCATAACGGTCATCAAAAGAGATTTGTATGTTGATGTTGCTGCTGGAGCAGGTGTAGATGCTGCTGGGACAAGTGTTGTTGGGGCAGGTGTAGGTGTTGCTGGAGCAGATGTAGATGTTGCTACTAGAGCAGGTGTAGATGTTGCTGGGACAAGTGCTGCTGGGGCAGGTGTAGCTGATGCTGGTGTAGATGTTGCTGGTGTAGCTGCTGATGAAGCAGTTGTTGGGGAAGAAGCAGTTGTTGGTGACAGAGGAGGATTTTCTCCTCTTGGTGGAGGTGATTTTCAAACTCCATTCACTGTCGGTAGATTCGATCATGTAGTTGTTGGGTCTTCTAACCTTGTGGTAGTTGTACTTGTGAAATTTGCAATGACAGGGCGAATAAGATGATGGAAAAGATAGAGTAAATTGAGAGAACCTTGAATACCTTGATCTCAAAAAGAGGTGTCATTCCATCATCAAGGGTGGTATCGTCGTATACTCCTATTCGTGTGCAAAGGACGCGAAGACAAGTTTCACAAGCAGTCATGAGCGCCAGGAAGAGGACAGCAACTGCAAGAGTTGAGCAGCAAGCAACAACTATTAGAGAGGAGCAGCAAGCAACAACTGCTACAAAGGAGCAACAAGAAACAACTGCTACAGAGGAGCAGCAACCAGCATCATCTGCTACAGAGGAGCAGCAACTAGAAGATGGTATGAAAGAGCAGCAGCTGATGGGATGATCTTGTTTATTAAAAATTCGAATGATCTGTAATTAATGTTTGGATAATGGGTTTATTTAATGGTTGGATAATGGATTTATTTAATATTTAGATAATGGATATTTTAATGTTTAGGTAATAGGTATTTTTTGGATGTTTGGATGATGGATTTATTTAATATTTGGATAATGGGTAGTTTTATGTTTAGGTGATGGGTACATTTTTGGGGGATGTTGATGATGGATAGTTATTTTATGAATGTATATATTTTCT
>JBCEWC010010869.1:0-17246 GCA_038996855.1 Solanum aculeatissimum
AATTATATAGATTTTGTAGTACTTTTTATATACATATATACATTTTACGTCGGGGTCAATGGGTGCTCGAGCACCCACAAATTGTATGTGGGTCCGCCCCTGTATGTATGTGAATGCATTCTGTAGGTTTAGTTATCAAGCTTATTCTAATTCAGTTTGATGTTTTTATTCTAATCCATTCTAATAATTTCGGTTGATATTCGTATTGATGTACAAATATTTGATGGTAAAATAGAAAAAGCTAAAAATATAAAAAAAAATTAAAAATCAACAAATCCCATTCCAGATTATTAGAAAAAAAAACCAAAAGTTGACATTTTTGACTTGAAAGTTAAAGATCTATACACCAAACAACACTTCTATCCTAACCAATCAATATTGTTTTGGCATTTTGAATTGAAATGTTTCTTTCTCAAGGTCTTTCGCCAATTGTTACTTTTATGTTGACTAATTAAACTTTTTTTATTTAAACTTGAGAGGTTTTTGTCAAAGTCTATACAACAATTAACACTTTTATAGACTTTTTATTTTGTGTGTGTGTATTTTATTTTTCTCTAAGAATTTAAATTGATAAAATAACTATTTCTTACTTGACTATTGTTAAATGAAATAGTCTTCACACACATTGGGATGAACATAGATCTTTATTTGTCAAAGTCTATATATCAATTGATGCTTTTATAGACTTTTTTCTCCTCTAAAAAAAAGGTTGTCCCATGCACAAAGCATTTCGCGTCAATATCACGCCCCAGGAGTGTACTCTTGACGTGACTGATACTCGGAGACTATTTCTAGCCCCCAAGCGAACCACTCAGCCTCATCACATTCGTTCAATCACATTCTAATAGGGAAGACATCAACAATAAAGAATACTCAGCGAAATGAAATGATAATATGATAATCAAGGTCAAATGCCAAACAATCTATCCATCAACTACGTAAGACTAGTGTGAAAAAGACTATTTAAAAATAACATCCAAACATAACTCGACAGTCTAGTCTATGAAACTTCTAAATATCTGACTAAGTAATGCCAATGACAGATCCATGTCTACCTCAAAGTAGAATAAAATAAGTCTAAACTCATAGCTAGAAAGAAACATGACATCCTCCGAAAGTAAGGGAGGACTCACCAATCAGCTAACTGCAACTAGGTCCTCAATGGGGCGCCTGTTGATGACCACTAGTACCTGGCTCTACATCATGAAAAGATGCAGGCCCAAATAGACACCAATACGTGGAATGTACAACTATGTAAAATGGCAGAATGAAACATGTAAAGGTACAATAACATCAACTCAAAATAGCTCAAACTCAAAAAGTAAGAAATTCAATCATCAAGTCTAAAGTAAGAATGCAGTTTAGACAATGAACAAACATGTACCATCTAGTCCAATCCACTCAGAGTACTATCAAGACCTATTTGGGAGTTTCTCTAACAGACAACCATCACCTATGGGTCGGTGATGGTACAACGAAGCAATGTTGTTGCCATATCCATCCAATACCTTGTCAGGGTAAAGGACATTCCATCCGTGGATCCACAATAATAACATCAAGTCCTCTTTTTGGGACAATAGGAAAACATCCGTTTTTACGATTCAATCCTCTCCTACGTTGGTCACGTTGTTATTGAGTTCGAGTTGGGTTTACTCTTACTCAATTCGGTGCTCAATACACCTCCCAAAACTCAACATACTCATAAGACATCAACCTTATGGTTAACTAATTCATCTAGTCTCATTGGACATTAGTCAACTCAATTCATCACATCAATTATCAAATCTTTGATTACATTCTTTTAAGTTTCAGCAGAATTCATGCTAGGGTTCATGTAGAAAAGTAAAATCATCAATTTCAAGTATTTAATTCATAATAGTTGTAATTCATGCAAAATTATATAGAAATGCATTAGAATTTAAGAAAAACCTTCATGGAATACTCAATTCATTAACAACTCCATCAACTTGGGTTATGGGGCACATGGAAGAACAAAATCCATATTTTAGTTAGTCTTACATACCTGAAAAATTTGTGTCTTGGAACAACTTGGAAGGATTCTCAAGTTTTTATTTCAAACCCTAGCTTTTTTCTCCCTTGAAACCTTGTTCTAAGTTTGGAGGATGTGTTTTAACTTGAAAAAGGTGAACTGATATGTTTAGGTATAAAAACTTCAAGTCTAAGCTTTAAAAGGGTGAAAAAAAGACCAAAATAACCCTTCAAGAAAGCTGTCAAAAATGGACCACGAAATCCCTTTTACGTCTCATGAAATAGGTCACAGGTCGTGGTCCTTTCTCTTGGAAAGCAGATCAAAATTTGAGTTTCTAGAACTCATTCTATGACTTATCAAATGAGTCGTGGAACAAGCTACGGGTCGTGTTCCCTCTCGTGAATTCCCTCCTATACTTAGCCAATTTTTTTTAAACTCTAGAACACCTTGTACAACCGGGTCCACGGACCATACTCCAAACTACGACTCGTAAACTCTCTCGTAGAACCAGGTATCTGGATCTGTTTCACTTCCAAAATTTCTGGGGTATAACAAGCAAGGTCTAAAGAGTTCAAACATGTGACCTAGAGATTACACAGAAACACTTTATTGTTGTTCCAAGACTCCCCTTTACTATTTTCTTTCTAAGACTTTAAATTGATTTAAGGGAAAAGGGAAAAAATGCCCTTAAACTATATAAAAGGAATAAAAATGCCCTTCATTTATATTTTGATCCAAAAATGTCCTTCTCATTGATACTTTGGTCTAAAAATGCCCTTATTGTTTCAATTGGGTCAGAAATCCCCTTATATATATATATATATATATTATTTTAAAAAAACATATTGTGTTTCTAATAAAGATATTAATTTTAAAGAATTATTTTCTTGTTTTTTTAAATCACATTAACTAATAAAAATGCAAGAAAATATTTTTTTTTCTTATTCCTATTTTATCAATTAAAATAGAACATCGTACTCGTGTAACAAATAATATATGTCATAAATATAAGATCATAGTAAACACAACATTAATTTTTATTTAGATAACAATAAAAATAGTAATTATAATAAAACAAAAAATTAATTTTAAAAGTTTTTTCTCGAAATCGAAGTAGAATAAATATTTGCTAATTAAAAATATATTATTAGGAAAATAATGTGTTAAAAAATAAAATAAAAAATAAATTAATTTGAAAAATGACATTTTTGACCCATTAAATAACAATAAAGGTATTTTTGGACCAAAGTATTGACGAAAAGGATATTTTTATTCCTTTCATATAGTTTAAGGACATTTTAAACCTTTTTTCCCTTGATTTAATAATTATTTCTTATCGTTGGAGATAATATTCTCAAGGTGAATTTGTAGTATATATGTTTCAGCAAGTGTTCGTTGACCTTTGAATAAAAATACATAACTATAATATACTAATTATATAATTGATTAGTTAGCAACGTTTATTTGTAGATGAAAAACAAAGTTGATATATGAATTTGTTTCAAAAATTTAAAAATAACCTTCATATTTTGAATTATTAATTTTCTTTTTAATAAACTGAATTGATGATATGGGCCTACGCTTATGTTGAGAGACGTCAAAGTTATGAAATTCTTTCTCGATATTCATTGTATCAGTAAAGTAACCCAACTATTTTTTACACAGTAAATAATTAAACTTGATCAACTATAACATTTGACCACAAAATTAATTTAAAAAAATAATATTTTTGGGGAGAATATTAATACTTTAATCGATAACTTTTAACTAATATTAACAATGTATTATGTTTTTGTCAAAGTGAAATATTTTATTCATATGACAAGTGTATTATACACATCATTGAGGTGTATTTCTAAAACTAATAAGTGATAGTTTAGGTATACAACTATCATACCAACAGTAGCCTCTTTAAACTCTTCAATCTCAAAAAGCTTGATTTGTCTCATAATAATTTCTCTGGATCATTCATTTCACCTAAATTCGATAAATTCTCTAGTTTAACGCATCTTGACTTGTGGTCATATAAATTTGGTAAGATACCTGAAATATTTGGTCATCTAACTTCACTGTGTTCATTGGGAATACAATCCTATAATCTCTCAGGGTCCATTCCTAAACCTCTATTGAATCTCACCAACATACAATTTCTGATTTCTTTAGATTTGGAAAGCTCATGTCGGTATCACTTAGAAATAACAACTTTGATGGCCATCTTGAGTTCTTATCCTTTAACAAAAGCTGGACACAACTTGAAGTCTTAGATTTTTCATCCAATGTCCTAACTGGTCCAATTCCTTCTAATGTAAGTGGTCCACAAAACCTACAATTTCTCTACTTGTCATCAAACTACTTGAATGGGACTATGTGAAAAATAAAGATGATTTTTTGGTGGTACAAAAAATCCTAGATATTTTGTAGAATTCTAGAATTTTGTAGAGTAATATCTTTGATATTTGTATTTAGAAAAAATCTAGATATTCTAAGAGTATTAGATATTTTAGAAAGATATTTGTAGTAGATTATAGAATAATCTAGATTTTTGTTAGATATTTAAAAGATAAATTAAAGTTACCTAGATATTATTTGTAGATATATCTATAATGACATCTAGAACCATCCCCAAACAACTATAAATAGCGCTGACATTAGACATTTGTAATCAACCAAAATTCCTTCTCCTTTCTAGCTTCCTCTTTTTTAGTTGAATCTTCCGATCTTAGTTAACTATCTTGGGCTAGCAAAAGGTCTTCCCGATTGTACTTTTCTTATGCTATATTTTTCTACATGGTATCAGAGTGATAGCCATATATTGGCTTATGGGTTTACTTCAAGATCGGGTTAGTGGTTGATTCAATTGGTTTATCCAAATGGATTTAAGCGGTCATATTAACGGACTGGGGATGGAATTGTTGAATCAGTCCAATTACAAGGTATGAAATACATGCATGGAATCATATATTGTGGGTGAGGATTTGTGGGATATTGTTAATGGGAGTAACATAAGTCCTCTTGTTGACGGATCCAAAAATAGTTGTGCATACAAGCAGTGGAAGTAGATTAATGCGAAAGTAGAGTTTATTCTGAAGAGGTCAATCTCCTCCAGCTTATTTGGTCATATTATAAAGTGTAAATCAGCTCATGAAATTTGGAGAACCCTCGATCGTTTGTTCAACAAGAAGAATGAAGCTCGACTACAAATTCTGGAGACTGAACTGGCTAACACCACTCACGGTAATCTCTCTATCGCCGAGTATTTTTTAAAGGTTAAGAATTTATGTTTTTAGATATCCTTATTAAATCCAGAGGATGCTATCTCTAAAGCACGAATGAGAAGAATTATCATTCATGGTTTGAAGCCTGAATATATTCCATTTGTGACATCGATTCAAGGGTGGGCTCAACAACCATCCTTGGAGGAATTTGAGAATTTATTGTCGTCACAAGAGTTACTAGCCAAACAGTTGGCTAGTGTATTTGTTAATGAAGGGGAAGAAAATGTTATTGTAGCTTACAAGAGGAACTTTAAAGGAAAAAGAAGATATGTATCACAATTTGGATTATCAAGTGGTTCAAGTTCAGCTAGAAAGAAGGAAGCCTTTTAACTATTATGATAAGAAGCCTCTCAAATGTTATCGATGTGGCAAAATAGGACACATAAAGTGATATTTCTGAGCTAAGGAGAACAATATGACTTAAATTGAGAAAACTACTAAAGAGGAAGAAGAAGAAGATTGGGGAAGATGTTTAGTAGCTGAGATTCGAGTAATAGATGTTATGACTTCCATTAATTTTGAAAGAGACTGGCTCGAGAATTCAAAATACAATGTAGTTGATCATGTGGACAAGCAAGATATTGATGTATCCGGAATGCAGCAAGAAACTTCCAAAGAAATTCATACGGGTGATATGGTAATTGTTATCGAAGAAATTAAAGAAGTAGATCCTGAAAAAATAGTGTCTAAAACTACATATGCCAATGACAGGCATTCCAAAGAAAGAAATGAGGGAGAGATATTTGAAGTGGAAGTCTCTGATCAATCATCTACAATATCAAAGCCAATTAATGACTCAGAGAAAATTCTATAAGTAGATGGAGAAAGTAAAGATCAAATGGATGAAGTTGATATTGAAGTCTTAATTTCAAATAAAGAGATAATCGACATGATTTTTGAAAGTTTTGAAGCTGCCAAATTTTTTATTAAGGAGTTGAAAAACAAAATAACACAGTGGATCTTATGTTGGTGTCAAGCCCTTACAAGAAATTGATGGTGTTTCCTTAGATAATATAATTGTCGAGAAGTTAAGAGAAAGAGGAGCTCAAACACTCAACAAGGAGATAATTCATATGGTTAAAAAAGGCTACACAAAAATATCATCAAGCCAACATGCTACAGAGATGAAGATTTTATCAATGCATATTCTTGTTTCTTTGAAGGTGCAATTGATCACCAAAAACCTTCATCACTGAAAGAACTAAAAGGAGTCCGAAGAAAACTGTTGAGATCTTCACTAAGGAACATTCAAAAGCTTTGTTTGAGTTCTTCCACAACAAGTGAGGGTAGTTTCCAAAAAATCACTTTATGGGGGAGTGTGAAAAATAAAGATGATTTTTTGGTGGTACAAAAGATTCTACATATTTTGTAGACTTTTAGAATTTTGTAGAGTAATATCTTTGATATTTGTATTTAGAAAAACTCTAGATATTCTAAGAGTATTAGATATTTTAGAAAGATATTTATAGTAGATTATAGAATAATCTAGATTTTTGTTAGATATTTAGAATATAATATCTAGATATTTCTTGTAGATATATCTATAATGACATCTAGAACCATCCCTAAACAACTATAAATAGGGGCGACATTAGACATTTGTAATCAACCAAAATTGAATCCAATTCAAGTAGTCTTCTTTCATAACCAAGGTCTTCTTTCTCCTTTCTAGCTTCCTCTTCTTTAGTTGAATCTTCTGATCTTAGTTAACGATCTTGGGCTGGAAGAAGGTCTTCCCGATTATACTTTTCTTCTACTATATTTCTCTAGAGACTATACCATCATCAATACTCTCCCTTCCTTCACTATGAATTTTTTTAAGTGATAACCATTTCAGTGGTACGATTCAGGACTTCAAGTCCAAAACATTTTTTTTCCTATTCCAAAGTCACTCCTAAACCAAAGTGAGCTACATGTTGTTCTCCTTTCGTACAATAATCTTAGTGGACGGATTGCTTCAACCATCTGCAATTTGAAAATACTAGAAATTCAAGATTTGAGTAGCAATCATTTGGAGGAAATAACCCCACTATGTTTGGGTGAGCTGAGTAAACTTTGGATTTTGCATTTAAGCAACAATAGTCTTAGCGGGACAATCAATACTACTTTTAGTATAGGAAACCAACTTGAATTCATTAAATTTGATGGGAATAAGCTAGAGGGTAAAGTCCGACAATCTTTGATCAATTGAAAATATTTGGAAATTATTGATTTAGGTAACAATAGGTTGAGTGACACATTTCCTAAATGGTTGGGAGCACTACCTGAGTTACAGATTTTAAAATTGAGATCAAATAAGTTGCATGGACCTATTGCGACACCTCATAACTCTATTCTCACATACACCTATGTTTCGAGACTCATTCTTACATATGAAAAGCGTATTAGGGTCATAAGAGATTCCTAACACTTAGTCGAGTTAAACTTTTCTATAAATTGAGTTTCTACTGTTAGATTATGCAAGAGTCAACTTTAAATGATCATAACTCTTATCATAGAGAGAATTAGGTGTCCCACAACCTACCAAATGAAATCTCTTTGAATTATGTTTCCAACACAATTGATTTAACCTTATTTGGAGTTCAAAGTAAAAAGTTATGACCATTTTAGTGGAGCCTGCTAGAGCACAACTCATCTACAAAACCCTATTACGGGTCATGGATTAAAGTACGACCCTTCTGTTACGCTCGTGGAAAAAGTCTTGAAAATCCAATTTATAGCCTAGACTTCACGAATCCATCTACGGGTCATAAATTAATCTACGGGTCGTGGTTTGGTGTCATGGAATATTCCAGTAAACTCAAAATTTGCCCAAAAATTTATGGAAGGGTCTCTACGGGTTGTGGAACTTTCTATGGATCGTAGATGGGCCCGTAGATGGATTTTGATAGATTTTTCTAAAGAATTATTTTGGTCTTTTTCCATTCTTTTAAAGCTTAGACTTGACGTTTTTATTCCTACATAAATTCCTAAACATGTCAGTACATCCTTTTTACGCTAAAACACAACCTCCAAAATATAGGGCAAGGTTTCAAGGGAGAAAAAGGCTAGGGTTTGAAGTGAGAACTTTAGAATTCTTCCAAGTTGTTCCAAGACTTGAACTTTCAGGTATGTAAGGCTAACTAAAACATGGATTTTGTTCTTCCATGTGCCCCATAACCTGAGTTGATGGAGTTGTTAGTGAATTGAGTATCACATGAAGGTTTCTTGAAGGTTTTTATTAAATTTTAATGCATATCTACATAATTTTGCATGAATTATAGTTTTTATGAATTAAATACATGAAATAGATGATTTCACTTTCCTACATGAACCCTAGCATGAATTCTTATTATTTTCACACATTGTATTTAAATGAGTATGCATGAGTATAATTTGAGCCTAAAGAGTTTGTGAAATCCCTAAATATTTTAACTCTACTTTTGATTTCCTGAACGCTATGAGTTAGAATTATGCATGATTGAGTCTTTATGAGTCAAGAGCTGAACCTTAAAAGAATGGAACGAAAGAGTTGATAATTGATGTGATGAATTGAGTTGATGAATGTCCAACAAGACTAGATGAATGAGTTAACCATAGGGTTGATGTATTATGAGCATGTTGAATCTTGGGAGGAGTATTAAGTACTAAATTGAGTAAGAGTAAGTCCAACTTGAACTCAATAACTACGTGGACAGCGTAGGAGAGGATTGAACCATAAAAATGGATATTTCCCTTTAGTCCCAAAATGAGGACTTGATGTTATTATTGTGGATCCACTAATGAGATGTCTTTTACCCTGACAAGGTATTTGACATTGTTTCGTTGTATCATCACCGGCTCATAGGTGATGGTTGTTGGTTAGAGAAGCTGTCAAATAGGTCTTGATAGTACTCTGAGTGGATTGGATCAGATGTTATGTGAGTGGTCATTGTCTAAATTGCATTCTTACTTTAGACTCTTGACTTGATGATTAAGTTTCCTACTTTCTTGAGTTGAGCTATTTTGAGTTGATGTTATTTTACCTTTACATGTTTTATTCTGCCATTTTACATACTCATACAATCCATGTACTGACGTCTATTTGGGCCTGCATCTTTTCATGATGAAGAGAAAGGTACTATAGGTCATCAACAGGCGCTCTGTTGAGGACTTATTTACATTCAGTTGATTGGTGAACCCTCCCCTACTTTTGGAGGATACTATGTTTCTTTATAGCTTTGAGTTTAGACTTATTTTATTTTATTTTGAGGTAGTCATGGACCTGTCATTGGCACCACTTAGTCAGATGTTTAGAGGCTTCATAGATTAGACTTTCGAGTTATGATTGAATGTTATTTTTGACTAGTCGCTTTCACACTAGTCTTTCTTAGTTGATAGATAGATTATCTGACCTTTGGCCTTGATTATCATATTTTCATTTCATTTTATTGAGTAGTCTTTATTATTGATATCTTCTGCTATTATAATGTGATTGAACAAATATGATGAGGTCGAGTGGTTCGCTCGGAGGCTAGCAATAGTCTCTAAGTGCTAGCCACGCCAAGGGTACCCTCCCGGGGCATGACAAACTTAGTGTCAGAGCACAGAGTTCAAGTGTACTAGGGAGTCTATGAAGTCATGTCTAGTAGAGTATTATTTATAGTTGTGTTGTGCACCACACTTTATAAGAAGGAGGCTATAAGACATTAGAAATTATTACACTTCTCTTGTATTCTGAGTTCGTACGACAGAGTTAAACTCTATTAAAGTATCTATCTAATTCATGAGTTACACATTTTCGAATCATGCCTCCTAAGCGTACCTCCATCCAAAGAGACGTTTCAACCTCTAATGAATCCCTTACCAAAGGTACCTACTCAAATAGAGACGATGGGTCGAGGTCAACTAGCTAGATCCACCGGTGTTCCACAAGCACTCACTGCTCCACCTGCTCCTACTATAGAAGTTGATTTCAAAGAAGCTATCACTTTGCTCAACTAAGTGGTAGCTGCTCAGAGTGGGAATCGAAGATCACAGGCTCCTAGTTCTATCTCCCAAGAGACAACTGTTGCAACCAGACTTAGAGATTTTTTTAGGATGAACCCACCAGTCTTCATAGGCCTAAGGTTGAGGAATACCCCCAAAACTTTATTGATGAGATGTGGAAGGTGTTGAAAGTTATGCATATGATTGATATTGAGGGAGTTGAACTTGCTTCCTACCAACTCAAGGACGTGGAAAATATTTGGTACAATCAATGGGACGAGAGCCTAGGTGAGGAAGCTGAGCCTACCATTTGGGATAATTTTGAGAGTGTCTTTCTTGACCACTTCTTTCTACGAGAGTTGAGGGAAGCGAAGGTTGAGGAGTTTGTCAACTTGAGGCAGAAGGGGATGACTAGAAAAGAATATAGTCTCGAATTCATACAACTATCCAGGTATGCTCCAGAGATGTTCTCTGACATGAGATCTAGAATGAAAACGTTCATATATCCAGTTTGGGAAAACATGTGAAAGGATTACAAATCAACATTGCTGATTTCAGGCATGGACATCTCTAGAGTCATGGTCTATGCACAACAACTTGAGGAGGATAAGAAGAAGGAACATAAGGTGTATTTGAGCAAGAAGACTAAATCAGTAGGGCATGAGTCTAGCCAACATAAGCAAGGTAAGAAGGACAAGTCCTACTTTCAGAAGAGGTCTTCAAATTATGCACCATCCTTAGCAAGTGCACCAGCTTCGAGTAACAAGTATGCTTAGAAGTCTCAAGGCTATCAAAATTCCAGAGCTCTAGGTTCTCAATCCCAAGCTAGTTTGACTCAAGTTCAAAGGGGAAACCACCATGTGGAAAGTGTGGAAAACTCCACCTAGGTGAGTGTTGTGAGGGGAAAAATGTTTGCTATAAGTATGGACAGACTACATTTTCTAGAATGAGTGCCCAATGAGAAGGTTAGGTGAGGGAGGTACTAGAGCTCAGTCTTTGGCAGTACCCCTGACCAGTGGTAAACAAAGATGTGCCACTACTAATACGAGCGAGGGTATAAACTGTCTATACGTGATGGGTAATTGACAGGATCAGAAAGTTGTACCATATATGGTTACGGGTATGCTCGAGTCTTTTCCTATGATGTATATGCCTTGCTTGACCCAGGTGCCACTTTATCATTTGTGACTTCATATGTGGCTAGTAAATTTGAGATCCTTCCTGAATGTCTTCGTGAGCCCTTTAGTGTTTCTATTCCTACTAGTGAGTCTATCATAGCCGAAAGGGTTTACAGAGATTTCGTAGTGTCCATCTATCATAGGGATACTCTTGCTGATTTGATTGAGTTAGAGATGGTTACTTCGATATGATCTTTGGCATGGACTAACTTTACGCCTGTTATGCCTCTGTCAACTGTCAACTGTAGAACCCAGATGGTCAAGTTCCAATTTCTGAATGAGTTTGTGATAGAGTAGGAGGGTAGTTCTAGAGTGCCTAAGGGTAAGTTTATTTCCTACCTTAAGGCCAAGAAACTAATTTCTAAAAGGTGTATCTATCACCTCGTGCGAGTTAAGGCATATGATGTATAGTCTCCACCTTTTGAGTCAGTTCCATTTGTCAATGAGTTTCTCGATATCTTCCCTGATAATTTGCCTGAAGTCTCTCCTGATAGGGAGATAGACTTTGGGATTGGTGTTCTCCTAGATACTCAACCTATTTCTATTCCTTCATATAGCATGGCTTTCGTCGAGTTAAAAGAACTAAAAGAGCAGTTGAAAGATCTCTTGGATAAGGGATTTATTAGGCCAAATGTCTCTTTATGGGGTGCTCCTGTCCTATTTGTTTGAAAGAAAGATGGTTCCCTCAGGATGTATATAGATTATCATCAATTGAATAAGGTAACCATTAAGAATAAATATCCTCTTCCAAGTATTGATGACTTGTTCGACAACCTTTTGGGTGCTACTATTTTCTCTAAGATAGACCTTAGATCAGGCTATCACCAGTTGAAGTGAGAGAATGTGACATCCTGAAGATGACTTTTCAAACCCGATATGGTCACTTTGAATTTCTGGTAATGTCCTTTGAATTGACCAACGCTTCTACCATTTTTATGGACTTGATGAACAGAGTATTCAGTCAGTACCTTAACATGTTCTTGATTGTATTTATTGATGACATATTGGTATACTCCAGAGATGAGGAAGAGCATGTTGATCACCTTCAAATTGTTTTTTAGATGCTCAAGGATAGTGGATTGTATACAAAATTCTTCAAGTGTGAGTTTTGGCTGAAGTCCATGGATTTTCTAGGTCATATTGTTTCGGGTGATGGTATTCGAGTAGATATGCAGAAGATTGAGAAAATTAAGAACTGGCCTAGACCTACTTCTCCAACTGACATAAAAAGTTTTCTGGGTTTGGTTGGTTACTATCGCAAATTTGTTGAGGGATTCTCTTCTCTATCCTCGCCCTTGACTAAGCTGACTCAGAAGAAAGCTAAGTTCCAGTAGTCCGATGAGTGTGAGAAGAGTTTTCAAGAGTTGAAAACCAGATCAACGACTGAACCAATGTTGACTCTACTGAAGGGACTGATGATTTTATGATCTATTGCAATGCTTCTAGAGTGGGATTGGGATGTGTTTTGATGCAAAGAGGTAAGGTCATGGCTTATGCTTCTAGACCTTTCAAGAACCATGAGAGGAACTATCAAACACATGACTTAGAATTGGCGGCGGTGGTGTTTTCACTCAAGATTTGGTACCACTACTTATATGGAGCACATGCTGATGTATTCACAGACCATAAGAGCCTGCAATATGTCTTCACCCAAAAGGATCTTAACTTGAGGCAGAGGAGATGACTTGAGTTGCTCAAGGATTACGATATGAGCATTCTCAACCATCCAGGTAAAGTTAATGTGATTGTTGATGCTCTTAGTAGGTTGCCTTTGGGAAGCACTACTCATGTGAAAGGAGAGAAAAAATAGTTGGCCAAAGGGATGCACAGGCTAGCACGACTGGGAGTTCAACTAGATGAATCTGGTGATGGTGGAATACTTGTGCATAACGGGTCTATATCTTCTCTTGTGGTTGAGGTAAAGGAGAAGCAAGACCAAGATCCCATCTTACTCTAATTAAAGGAAGATGTACATAAGCAGAAAGTAATGACATTTGTCAAAAGGAAAGATGGGGTATTGAGATACCAAAGTAGATTGTGTGTTCCAGATGTTAATGGCATTCGAGAAAGGATCATGTCAGAGGCCCATAACTCTAGATATTCTATCCATCCAGGGTCTGCCAAGATATATCGCTACTTGAGAGAGGTTTATTGGTGGAGTGGGATGAACTGAGACATTGCAAACTTCGTTTCTAAGTGCCTAAACTGCCAACAAGTAAAAGTTGAGCACCAAAGGTCATGCGGAGTAGCCCAGAATTTTGAAATTCTAAAGTGGAAGTGGGAGATAATCAATATAGATTTCATAACAGGCTTATCGAGGTCTCACAGATAACATGATTCGATATCGATGATTTTTGATAGGATGACTAAATCAACCCACTTCTTGGCGGTAAACCATAAAAGGAGCATTGAAGAAAATATGCAATATAAAGCAATCAAAAGGTTTCTTTTCTATTGATAATAATAAAAAAAAAGAATGTCAATTAAGCAGTCAAAAAAATAAACAGGGAAAGCATAAAGTTTGAAAGAAAACGTGTCCCTAGAGGCTAATCTAAACATAGCTTATAATTGGATGATTTTTGAAGAAAGGCTTCTACGATCTTCTTCTTCTCTTCTACCTCATTTGAGGAAGTTGAGGTTTCCAGGGAAGTATTGACACATTTTTTGTACTCCTATTCAACTGCTAAAACTTTAGATTCAATATCTTCAGCTTCTTTCTTGAAAACATCTTGATAAGCCTTTAACTCTTTCAACTTCTTATTTGCCTCTTTGAGGGATTGAAGAGTAGCAGATAACTCCTTGGATTTTTAACTCTTTTTATTCAAAACAAGAGCAAGATCTTCCTTGGCTTTTCAATAAGGCTTAGACTTTTCAAGCTTCACATTTTTATCAACAAGGGATGATCATGCTTGGTCATAAGAGGTGGCAAATGCGAAGAAGGAGTCCAATAAGTTATTCAAAGGAGAAATGTCCACACCCATTTTATCTATATCCTCGAGAATTACTTGGACCTCATCCTCAAGGGAAGAAGCACGTTCTACAGTAAGGTCAATGAGTTTAGAGCGTATCTTAATCCATGCTTCCTTGACAAATTCATTTGAAGCTCCAAAACGACCTTTCTTCCATAAAAAATGGACATGGATATTGCTGGTTATTGGCCAACATTAAACTCTGTGGTGCTTGTAATTCTTCCATGAGAAGTAGAGGAAGCAACTTGCTTCAATTTAAGTTTCGAAGATTATTTTCTTAAATTTGGCCCTTCTATAGATTCATTACTATCTTGTGGTTTAGAAACTTCCAACATATTAATATAGTTTGCCTGGAAAAAAAGAAAAGAGAGATAATAATTAGTGACATCATTTGGTGCCACAAGATGATGGAGAAGTTGAAATCATTACCTCGTTTACGGTAGTTAAAGTCCTTGAAGAATTAATGTTATCTTAGCAACCTCCACAATATGCAAATTAATATCTTTTTGCGTGTATGAAGGTCGTCTTAACCGCTTCTAACATTCATTACTTTTGGTACTAGTACTCTTATCTTGAGTTGGTCACTTAAGAGGAGTATGATAAGAGGGTTTTTTGGCTTCATCCAAAATAACAATTGTAGACTTCAGAACAGAAGCTTCACTCACAACTATGACCTCTTCATCGTTTTGAATAACATTAGTGTCCATACCACCTCATTCACCAAGAATTGTACGTGGCTTTCTAGAAGGTTGTCATGCACCTTGTCCCATAAAGACTGATAAATGAGCAAAACAAATTTCTTTAGATTGGGCTTGTTAAGGGGAAATGTTACCCTTGCCTTGAACTTAGTCAACATATAAATTTTCACAAGTCTTAATCCCTCAATTAATGAAGCCTCTTGAAAGTCATGGTCCAATCAACCAGGGACACCCTGAAAAAAGCCAAACTGGAAGCTGAATCTGTGAGGACTATAAGGCTCAATAATAAATACATCTCCATCCCTCAAAGTAAGATAGTTTGAGAGAATACTCATGAAGAAATTTGATTGGTACCTTTTTCTGTACCGTCATCACGATAGTGATATGCATGAGGCCTGTAAAGCAATGTTGTTGTAATAACCCGAAAATTTCTGAAAACTCCTTATGGTTGATCTTGTATGATGTTATACTATTCACGGTTGAAATTTGGTAGCCACGGGTTGATTTTAAGTGGTCGAACGCAAAACGGATCATTTTGGGACCTAGAGAGGCCATTTGGACAGTGAGCTTTACAGAATCATAACTTTTGGTGTGGGTTGAAACATGTAAGCTACCACATATAAAATTGAATCTCTTTGAGTTATATTTTCAAAACAAGTGATTTCTCTAAATTTGGACTTCGGGTGAGGGAGATATGGCCCAAACAGTGAGACTGTCTTAAATTCGGAAGCCATTGGAGATAGGCTCAGAAAAATGGCCAAGGACATTTTCACGAACTGGGAAACTTTTCACGGTCTGTCTAGGGTCCCGTGAGGTGTCACAGTGAGCTTGGGGTTGCCTGTAACCACCCCTAAGCTCAGTGTAGGTCAACGGATCCTCAAACGGACCGTTTGTCACTTGACGAGCCGTCCACTGTTCCGTGAAGGTGGACAGTGGCTGGGCCAAGGTGTGTCTTATGATTTTGGCTCTAAGGAAGGCTGGAAGGTGCCTTGAACGAGACTTCTCACCTTTAACGGACCATGTATCGCTTCGTGAAGTGTAACAGAAAGTCCTCCGAAAGTTCGCGTTGGAAAAATTGTGTAAGTATTGTTTGACGAGAGGGGTTGACGGACCGTGGTACTATTCACGGTCCGTGTGGGGTTCCTTCAACTGGTCCAGAGAGCATGGTGTGGCCAGGACCCACCCCAAAAGCTAAGTTAAGGTCCACGGACCACCCCACGGTCCGTGAGGCCTCAAACGGACCGTTTGGTGGTACGTCAAGTTGGGCAGAAGCTTGTCCAAGCTGTGGTTGGTTTAAATGGCTAAGGCAAGGTTCACGGGGAAGGTGGATTGACCTAGTTTCCTAGTAGTATTTTCAATATCGATTCGACGTTGCCAAAGATTAGACGTAAGTGACTTAAGGCAAGAACTTAATTTTTGGAATGTTTTGGGGCCTCCGTTTAGACTGCTGCAACTTTGAGATGCCATAACTATTAGCACACAATGCACTGGGTGGGACACTTTATATCAAATGAAACCTCTTTGAGGCAGATACGCAACGGAATTGGTTTCTCTCAATTCGGAGCTTGGAGGAACGCGTTATGATCGTTTTCGTGGGACTGCCCGAAACTGGAAATTTGCCTCGGGAAAATTGTTAAGGGAACTATCACGGACCGTGTGGTGGCTGACCGTTCGTGTAGTGGTCCGTGAGTTGGGACAGTAAGATCCCAGGGTCGTTGAGCCAACAAACGGACTAAGTCAAGTCTCACGGACCATCACATGGTCCGTGAGACTGCTCACGTCTCGTGAACTGGACCGTGAAGTGGTCCAGTGAGCTCGTCGAAGTTCGGGGTCGGAATTTTGGGCTAAGTAAAGGTATTTTCGTGATTTTAATTAATCCCTAAGACTATTTTAAGTTCCCTAAGGGTCCCTAAATCCCTAAAACTAATCATTAACCGTACATCTTCTTCAAAAACGCTCTCAAACTTTTTCAAATTCTCTCTAGGGTTTCATTGATTCCTCTCAAATTCTTGGACACCATTGTTGAAGATTCGAAGGAAATTCGGGGAAAGTGATCAATTCTTGATTCTCTACGCAACCCTAGTATTTTCTATAAGGTATGTGGGTTTTAATTTCGTGGGTTCTTCCACCCATGAAGCCCAAGAACCCTAACTCTTTAAATTATGAAGTTTTTATGTTTTTCATAGTTA
>JBCEWC010010870.1:0-17246 GCA_038996855.1 Solanum aculeatissimum
TTCATGTTATGCTTCATGCAAAGAGTAGCTCCATATCATGTCATATCAAAATTGTGCAAGCACCCAAAATGCTCCAAGAACCATGACAACTTTCCTTACGACCCGGTCTTTTTGGAAAGGTTTACATTCATAACATATCATTACATATCATGTCAAGAGCATACGTTACGACTCGGACATTTCGGTAGCAACCAAAAATATCATGTCAAGCGCATACCTTACGACCCGGTCATTTTGGTAGCAACCAAAAATATAGACTTAGTGTTATCAGAACTTAGCCTTAACCCATAACTTAGTCAAACCATAGTCAAAATCATGTTAGGGACTTAGGCCACATCAAAACTTTCACAATAGACCTATGAATCATGCATGCAATGCCATGAGAACAATATGAATAACATGGGTAATGGAATTCAAACTTTACATTCAATTTAGGAGAAGTTCATGTGGAATTCAAGTCAAATCATAAAGACAGTCTGTAATTAAAACACAGTGCAAGTTACCCATGCATATGATAATCATTAAGGGACATACATATTGATAGTTTAAACCTTCCAATAGAATTCATATAAATTCAAGTTCAAGGGTGTGAGAACATGCATAACTTGATCATAATCAAATCCTTAAACTCTCATGAAATTCAACCTCAAAATATCAATTAAAATCTACAGCACTCAAGTCCCAACAAGAAATTGCATTTACATTTTAAGAACCCATAACTTACAGAAATTGAAAATCATAATTTAAGAGGTTAGGGTTCTTGGGTATTCAAGGATGAAAGAGATCCTTGAATAAAATCCCACATACATCTTATACAAGTAATCAATTGAAGAAAGGTGCAAGAATCCAACGATTTCCCAAATTTCCTTCAAAGCTTCAACAATGGTGTTCTTGGTGTTTGAGAGAATTTGATGAAGTTTAAAAGTGTTAAAAGTATATGAATAAGGGTTAGGGTTATATCCAATAGGTTTAAGGGACTTTAGGAAGCCTAAAAAGGGCCTAGGGATCAACCAAATTACAACTTAACCCATAAAGAGGCGGAAAAATCAATGAACCTAGGGCCAAACGGTGGCCCAAATGGTTGCCCAAACGGCCCATTCAACCTTTAACGGTCCGTGTAACTACTCCATCTGACTTTCCGTAGATAAATAAGCATCCCAAAGCTTGTCCAAGCCTCTTCCCAACTTGACGGACCACCAAACGGTCCGTTTGAGGTCTCAAGTACCGTTGGGTGGTACGTGGACCTTAACTTAGTTTTTGGGGTGGGTCTTGGCCACCCCCAACCCACTGGACCACTTGACGGAACCCCCACACGGACCGTGCAATGTTTCACGGCCCGTCTCCCATGCCTTGGGCCATTTCCAGGGCCTATCTCCAATGTCTTCCGAATTTCAGGCAGTCCTACTCTTTTGGTCATAACTTCCTCATCCGAACTTGGAATTGAGTGAAACCAGTTGCGTTGCAAATATATTTTAAAGAGATACAATTTTATATGTAGTATCCCACATGGTTCATTCCATATCAAAAGTTGTGACCTTTTAAATTTCACTGCCAAAACTGTCCTTCTAGGCCACCAACTAGCCCATTTTGCGTTTGGCTACTTAAACTCAACCCGTGGCCACCAAACTTCAACCACAACCATTATAACACCATACAAGACCAACCATAAGAGGTTTTAAAAATTGTTGGGTCGTTACAATTAACCATCAATAAAATAGACTAGATCACTGAACACAGGGTCACACGAAAGGAACTCAGTGGCCGTCTACTGGTCCACGAGCCCTGACTACCAAAATTCAACCACGACCAGTTTAATACTAACCTTGAACAACCATTATGAAGTTCAAATTTTCTTGCCGTTACAATTTCCCTGATTTTAGGTTTTGTTATTTTTGCTTTTATGTGTTAGTGTAGTGTATGCACAACATTCAGAGCCGAGACAATCCCTTGACTCTATTTGATATAGGGATCTAAATAACACTATGGAGGATGGACTAAGACAATGCAAATAATACTGCTACTGATGCGGTGAATGTAGCACTAAATTTGAACGACAGAAATCCACCACTGCAGAATCCACAACCATAGGGTCTACAAGCCAAAGCAAACCAATGGAACCAATATTGGCTTAACCCTATCGTGATGAACGTTATGGGAGCTATTGTGTTACCCCCACTACTGGATGATACAAAGTTCATCATTTTGAGTGGATTACTCCAATTGTTGTATAATCGCTGGTTATTTATGGGCCTACCATCAGAGGATACACATAATCATCTACACAATGTGGTGTTTGTCTGTAAGAGCATGATAGGGAACTAAAATCTATCAATGGATGATGTTGGGCTTCGTGCTTTCTCACTTTCTCTTACAGGTAATGCAACATTATGGTTATCTGAACTCTCACAGAGTTCGATCACCAGTTGGGCAGAATTGCATATAACCTTTTTGGAGAGGTTTTTCCCCCATCTCAAATAAGCTAAAGTTGAAATCTAAGATTAACAACTTCGAGCAGATACCTGGTGATTCAGTCGGTGCTATGTGGGAGAGGATCACCAAATGCCTGAGAGGTGTCCCTTACCACAAGATTGTTGACAAAGCCCTGGTTGAGATCTTCTATAAAACCCTTGATGAAAATAACCAAGCAGTTGTTGATACTATTATGGGGGCTTATTTATAGATCGTTCATTCCAAGAGGTTTCTCAAAGACTTGAGAGGGTGGTCAAGATAAACCATGCATAGGGTACGAGGGAAAAGCCTACCACGAGGAGTTAATTCTCTATTAGAATTAGTCCAGCGCAAACACAAGCAAGCGAGGAAGTGATGCAGGAATTTGTGTGGATTAATACTAATGTGGATCTATTGATGAAGCAGAATATGGAACAAGTCAATAATGTAGCTCATCAACCTCCACGTACACCTATGTACAAGGAGCCTTATTATGAGGAGGACAGGTGTTTTGTTACCGATTAGATGGTGGGTTTTTGGACTAATGTCCAAGGATCCAATCAGGACTATTAGCGCCAAGGTCAAGGAAACCAAGGTCAAAACTTTGGGAGAGATAACACCTTAAGAGACAATAATAGAGGAGGCTATTATGATGGGAATAGGGGACCAAACAAAGATGCTGAGTGGGGTCACAGAGATGGCTTCAGAAGTGGTCCATACATTCCACTGCATAATTAGGATTCTGGAGCTGGATCCTATCACATTGAGGAGATGTTTGACCGGTTATTGAAGAAAGCTGATGCACAAGATGAGATATTAAAGGGGATGAAGTATGATATCTCCAGCATTAACCAGAAGATTGAGTCCCACTTGGTGGCAATTAAGTAGCTGGAGAAACAATTTGACCAGATATCGACTCAATTGAACCAATGCCTGAAAGGTATGCTGCCCAGTAACACAGTACAAATTCCCAAAAATGAGGGGCAGTGTATGGCAATTACAACTCACAGTGGAAAGCAGACCATTGATCCTCCAGTGCCATTGGATGATGGAGAGGTTCATGATGAAAATGTTGTGAACTGGTAGACTGAGACTGGGTTTATCATGCAGAGAATGAGGAAAGCAACGCAGCACCAAAAGAGTTGAGACCCATTCCTTGTCCTCCTCTTTCTTTCCCTTAAAAACTAAAGAAACAGGAGGAGGAGGGTAAGTTTAAACACTTTCTCTCTATGTTGAAGAAACTCTCTATAAATATCCCATTGATTGAGGCATTAGAAAAGATGTTTGGGTACGTGAAATTTATGAAGGATCTGGTTACAAAGAAGCGTATTGTGATCCAGGAGCTCTTGTAAGAGATCCAACAGTGTAGTGCGATTTCACCTAAGTCCTTGGTGTAGAAATGAGAAGACCTAGGAGTATTCACCATTCCCTGTACCATAGGTGATGTGGAGTTCGCAAAGGCATCGTGTGATATCGGTGCCAACATAATTTGATGTCCCTTGTGATCTTCAAGAATCTTAGTCTGGCAGCCCCTACCCCTATGAGCATGAGACTATTGATGGTTGATCACATGATGAAGAAGCCTGTGGAGATACTGTATGATGTCCTCGTCAAAGTGGACGAATTCATATTCCCTGTAGACTTTGTGATCCTACACTACGAGGTTGACTTTTAAGTCCCAATAATCTTGGAAAGGCCTTTCTTAGCCACTGGGAAAGCCCTGGTGGACATGGAATTAGGGCTACTCAAGTTTAGATTGAACGATGAAGAAGTCATCTTCAACATCTATCAGTCAATGAAGCGGCCAGATGAGCTAAAGATGGATGTTTAGGACATTGATGAAGTCTGATTAATCAGATATCCAAGTCATGCCGCGATAATAAATCCGGCGCTACTTGAGAGACAACCCAAGATACTATGTAATAGTACTAGTTCTATTTTTTGTTTTTAGCTTTTGGACTTGTAGCTAGTTTGATTTTTGCTTTATGGTTGTAATATATGGATATTAGACTAGTGATATATAGGGTAACAATGTGTTTTGCAGGTGCAAGGCCAACTCAAGTATCTTTGGCTGAAAAGTTAAGAAAGAGTGATTCTACAATTGATTATATGGGTCGTGCATCATTGTATGACCCATATAGCATTCCAGTAAGCAAAACTATGTGCATTCCAGTCCACGAGCTAACTTTAAGGTCCATAGAACAAACTACAGGCCTTGAATGGGGCTTGTGAACCCCAGGTAAGTTTTTCAGTTTCTGACTAAGTGTTAAGGGTGTTCTACAAAATCTTTCTACGAGTCGTGTTCTATTATACAACACATAAAATAGTTCATAGAACCCAAGCCTCAAATTAGGGTTTCAGGATCCCACGAGACCACAATCTATGAGCCATAAAAAATTCCATGGCTCATAATCGGGGTCTCATAGAGCTGGGAGCAGTTCTTATGAACTGACTCGATCAACATATATATGGGGTCAAAATAAAATTTGACCCCATTTCCTATAATTTCATTTTGAAAATACCCCTCTCTCGTACATCTGACTTTGGTCCGACTAAATTTCAGCATCACCCACCACTTTTCAGTAAAGGTTTTTGGCCAACTTTTGGTGAGCCCAAAAAGCTAGGGTTCTAGTACCTTTTCCAATTCCTCCATCGAATTTACTTAAATTCTCATTGGTTTGGTAAGTTTTTTATTCTATAAACCTTAATTTATCAATTTGAATGTGATGTTGGTTGAATTATGATGAGTAGGACATTAGACTATGTGATGGCCTAACTAATGTTTTTTGAAATATAGAACAAGTTCAGAATATGCTAGTTCCTATGCTTTGTGTTGAATGTGTTAGACGGGAAGTGTTGAGGGTAGTTGAACCATGCTTAAATAATTGTCACATGCCCCTGAATTGAACAAAAATTGACTTAATAGGTGATGTGGGACTTGTTGAAATTGTTGATAACATAATAGGGTTGGACCATTAGAATCACATGCCTAGTCACTTTCAGTGGGGTTGTTGTTGATTAAAAATTGCATGTGGGAGATGGGTATTGTGTGTGAAATCATATGGGGTGTGTGCATCATGCTTCGATACTGTTTGAATAAATGAAACGTGGTCATGTAGAACTTGTATGATGGACTTAGAAAAATAGGAATTTGGAAGTTCATCTCATGAGGGCTATCTACGGGCTATGGATTAATCCACGAGACATAGTTGTCCCTCATAGGAAATTCCAGAAACCAAAATTTCTAGGATGTCATCATAAGAGACCTTCCACGAGTTGTAGTTTGTTCCATGACTCATAGATAGGTCTCGTAGAGTTCTGCTTGTTTGAAACTTGACTTGGAAGCCATCTATGACTCAGTCTATGACTCGTAGAGTCTTCTACGAGTCACAATTGGCCTCGTAGTTGCAATTTCATTAACTCAAATTTCTTAACACTAAATCAATCAGAGCCCTTTATGGCTTGTAAATCACTCTACAGCTCGTAAAAGGGCACTCGTAGACCCTTATTTTGCCCTATCCTGTTTTAATTTTTTATTTTAAATTTCAATTCATAGGACTAATTGGTATGTTAGAATATGTGCTTTATAGGTACTATGGCTCCTCGACAAAGAAGAGATGAGATTAAAGCTATGAGGGACCGCTTGCGGGACGAGCCTACAGACTCAGAGGCTTCTCCTAAGACTAGTGGCTCAGTTGAGGATCTTGGCGTCCAACTTGATTTGGACGTCGAGCAACGACAGACTCAGGCCACCTCTAGACAGGACCAGTCTCAGGCCATTGTGGTCCGTTCTCCCCAATTTGATGAGGGAGGTGATAGGGCCAGTAGTTCAGTTCAGATGACCTCTTCCGAGAGAGGTTCCAAGTATGAGGAGGGGTCAGATTCCACTTCATCTTCAACCCCTCGAGCACCAACCTCACCACTAGATGCTCGATCTATTAGGTAGTGTGTCGAGGGCGTACAAGCTATATATGCAAAGGATATCCAGAGGAATGAGTGTGGCTGACCTGCTCGTTCCATTTTTGAGGAGCCACGAGTCATCACTATAAGACTTGGCAATGCCCTCGGGCTCGAGGATACCATTGCTCATTATAGGCTCCAATAGCTGGCAAAGATGTCAGGGAGGTATTCACCGACGATGATAAGAGAGTTTTTCGCCTCCTATCCCTCCACTGTACACAACACTCTTCCCAAGGGGATGAAGCCTCTCACCCAACCCGAACTTACACACATTGTGGTGACTGGCTGACAGGTGGACATTTCTGAGGAGATCATTCACTGGATGTTATTTGGGCCCAAGTTCTCAGCCCCCAGGTCCATAACAGAGTTCGAACGCAGGGTGGGGAAGACTAGAGACTTGGGTGTTATGAGAGAACCATATCGACGAGCCATACTCATGAGATGGGTCACTGACCAGATTGCAGCAGAGGGGCCTGACACCGCATGGATAACCACATCACCAGAGCCGATAGTTAAGGCCTTCCTCAACTTTCTCGCGAAATGTTTATGGGTGGTAGTTTGATCACGGATCTGCCTGATGCTTGCAGATAACACATTAACGCTAGATTATGTGGTTTTGGTAGCCAACATCTTAGCTGGTTACGCTATTGATTAGGTCGCATTGATTTTAGAGTAGATTCATGAGGCAACCATGAAGAGGTCCACAACTATCCCTTTCCCTTGCCTTATCTATCAATTATGTCTAGCAGCAGGGGTAGAGATCCATCACCACGTGGACGTGAAGGTGGAGGTTCAGAGGACCTTAGATTCCATCCTAATTAAGGATGATGATAACATGATTGCACGCCAGCGGGCACCGAGACCACCAGTACTCATGCCAGAGATATTTGCCCAGTACCACCATCTGAGCTATCTACCACCCTACTACTGTTGCACCTACTGTTAAGGGCCCCCCACAGGTTGAGCCAAATATGGAGGGGTCCTACTACTGATATTCCTGCCCCAGTGGCCACACCTACTACTCCAGAACCCACAGGTTTGGTATTTGTATCTGCGGTATCATTCTAGGCCCTAGCGCAGCGACAGGCGCGCATTGAGTCACAGGTGACTCAGTTATTACAGCAGTTGAGGCCTAGGGTCCGCCAGGTTGTTTCTGAGGTGGAGAGCCACGTGCGGGAATACATGATGGCCGCTATCCAGGATAGAATCCGTCCTGTGGATGCCCACATAGATGCTTTTGAGAGGTAGGTATAGAAGAGCCTCATCATAATGAGGCCCATTGATTTGATGACTATCCAGATGAAGCTTCAACAACTCCGAGCCTAGATGATTTCAACACTTGCTGCTCTAGTTGATTTCCCACCATTTGTGCCAGTTGAGACGGTGGTCGACTTATTCTCTCTAGAGAAGCCATCACTACCTTTCCTCGAGAAGAGGCCCTATATAGATGATGTTGATACTGTGCGTTTTGAGATGGGGATGATAGAGAAGCAGAAGCTAGAGCATTCCTGTGTGATATTGAGGCAGGATAAGGAGTTGTGGCTCACTCATGAGCTTGAGAGAGTGAGGGTGTTGGACCCTCAGGACATGCTCCTATAGGGGAGGAGTCCAACAGGTGTGTGGAGGGTGACAGTCGCAGACTGAGTGAGGCACTTAGGCGCCCAGGTATGTTCTTATTGAACCTTGTTCTTTATTTTTGATATTTTTTGTGCATTGGGGACAATGCATAGCTTTTTCAATGGGGTATGGGTAGTTATAGGCCTCAGCGAAGTCTGAGTAGTCTTGGCATATAACTATCCCAATTTTTGATACATAGGGTTTTCTTGCCTGTATGTTTTTCCCTACGGATATTTTTCTGTTGAACCGACATATTGAGGATGTTTAGGTAGTATTAGTAGCATACAATACTCATATCTATGGTGTAGTGATTTGTTTTTGAAAAATGATACCCACTAGATTGTTTTTGATTAGTTAGTCTTGATAGCAACCATGCATGAGTAGTTGTTTGACAATTTTTGTTCTGATAAGTTAGGTTAAATTGTGATAAAAAACATGATTTGATAGTCCGTGTTAACATGTATGCAGTGCCAAATGTGAGTTAGCTTAATTGCATGATTCAGTACTGTGTTTCAATTCAAAACTTGCCATGTTACTCTGAATTATATTGTAAATTAGTTGGTTAGGAAAGGATCTTAGGTCGTTGTTCTTAATAGTCCACTTAGCCTTAAATAACCAATCAAATATACTATATATCCCTTGATCCCTGTGTTTGAGGCTAAAATTGATATATTTCTTTGTAAACACCTAAGAAACCTTGCCTTCATTAATGATAAGTCCAAAAATTGGCCCTGATCCTTCCTTGAACATTGTGCATCTCGATTGAGGCCAAGATCCTAAGTTGAGGGTGCCTACCAAAAAGTGGCCCTGGTTCTGAGGATGGATATTGTGCATCTCAATTCAAGCCAAAAGCTTAAGTTGAGGGTGGCTGGGTTGTGGAAAAGTCACAAAATAAGGAGGGGAAACTAGTGATACAAAAAGAAGAGAAAACAAAATAGAGTGTAATAGAAAAAAGAGATAGAAAAAGATTGAATAAGTTCCTAATCAGTGTACAAATTAAAGGCACTGTGCAAAAATGAAGTCCAAGGCACCCTAAAAAGCTTAGAAAAGAGAGGAAAAGGGGGAATTAGAAAAGGATAGGTTGGTAGGAAAAAAGTATAGAAAAATGTGGTGTCAAGGAGGGCCATTAGTCACTATGTTCCTAAAGTATCATACAAAATCCCCCGAAGCCTACGTTACATGCCTAGAAAGTCCTAAGGTGATTCTAATCTAATTAGTTGAAGGTGTCAGTCGTGAGTACAGGGCTAAGCCTATGGTATTGGTCACAATATGTAACAACCCAAAAATTTTAAAAATGTTATCGATGCGTAGTTCACTGATTTCAAGCTTTTTTGGAGAGGCTTATGGTTTTCAAGTATCACCTTCATCAAGCGATGGTCAAAGGGATTCCATTGGTTGAGTTTTACCTGTGAACGGTTGGGAGAGTCGACTTTAACTATTCATATCTATTATCACAAGAATAATTGGGTGATATATGACCTATCAATATGAAGCTCTTTGAGTTAGCTTTCCAATGCACTTGGTTTCACTTAATTTGGCGTTATGACTTTTTTTAGTGAGACTTCCTGTATAGGTATTTTCTTGAAATATTTCTTAGGCAAGGCACCACGGGACCCCCATACGGGCCGTATCCTGTTAGATGGTCTGTGAAGAGATCCCGTACAACCTTCCACATGGTGGGGTGAAGTTTTCTGTAAAGGTATCGACTTGAAGATTGGTTCTAAGTATAAGGTTATCATTTTAGAATTCACGTCAATGAGATGGCCTATACGGACCATGTGATACTTAATGGTCCATGTTCCCTTCCGTGGGAGTGAGGCCAGCCAAGGATTTTTGCCAAGTGAAGGACCACGGACCAGTGTACGGTTCATATGATCCTTCATATGGGCGTAAACGTGAAATTGTTTCTAATTTTGAAATTACCATTCTGGAATTTCTTCAGCGTGATTTTTCTAAGTGTTGCCTCACGGACGGGTTCACGGTCCGTGTGACTGACCATCTACACAACCCCTGGCAGCATTTTTAAGGCTCGTTTATTAATGGTTTAATTATATTTTTTGTGATTTCCTAAGGTCATTTTAGTCTTCCTAAGCCCTCCTAAACTTATGAATTAGCCTATGCACCTTCATTCCTATTTAAATTCATTTCAAACACTTAGAATATTCTTCACTCTCTCCTAAAATCTCCTCTCAAGTAAGGCTTGAAGATTCAACTTGGGAATTCAAGGAACTCTTCTTCTCCAATTATTTTTCTATCTAAAGCTTCTAGCTAATAAAGGTATATGAGATTGATTGATGGTCCTATTTCAACCATGATGATCCCAAAACTCTTTTACACTTGATTTTATAAAATTTAAGCTTACTTTGAATTTGAGTCTTTTAAATGAGTATTTATTTAAATAAATTGAAGTATGGGTTGTACTTATTTGATGATTTTAAAGTGATTTAAGTTCAATTATCATAGATTACATTGAGATTATGAAGATTCAATTATGCATGTCCCTTAAGTCTTCAATTCAAGCATGGGTAGTATGAATTATGTTTTAAATTTTGGATTTCATTATGATTTAAGAATGAATCTATCTTATTATGATGATTTAAATGTTGATCTCCACTACCCATGTTATTCTACCATCATTCATGGCTTTTGCATTTATGAGCATGGATTTTATGAAGCTTATGATGTGGGCTAAGTCCCAAATATGTTTATGACTATGTTTTCATG
This sequence comes from Solanum aculeatissimum, assembly GCA_038996855.1. Taxonomy (NCBI): domain Eukaryota; kingdom Viridiplantae; phylum Streptophyta; class Magnoliopsida; order Solanales; family Solanaceae; genus Solanum; species Solanum aculeatissimum. Next base: position 10,750 of record JBCEWC010010870.1, read on the forward strand.
CAAAGAATAGGTATGACAAGGTTTTGATCACACTATATCTATGATATGACTCTTTGAGAAAATGATGGGTGTTTACACCATATGTATATGTTAAAGGAGCATAGGATTGAGGATGGAGGGGGGGTGTGGACTATCTCCAAGGGTCTATACTCCTTTCTCATACTTATGTAAAGAATGGAGCTATTCCTATGCATGAAGGTATGTCATGAAGAATGATTTGACTTTTTAGTCACGTATGAATGAAAGTAAAGAAAGTGATTTGGCCTTTAAGCCCAATTATGCATGGTTATGATTTCAAATGTACTTACCCTATTTTCAAAAGCATGTATATGTAAATGTATTGTTGTGGGATGATGGCTTCACACCGAGGGATTGGAGGAGGGGTGGACTATGTCCAAGGGTCCATACTCCTTTTTGTCAAACTATGTGTCTAAAATAGGTTCATGTTTATGCCTCTTATGAGATGATTATGTTAATAATGGATCTACCTATGGAAAGTAGGTCACCTTTTTATCCATTATGGGTTAGATGACAGATTTCCAAGCTATGGATCACTTGGTCTTATATCAGTTGAGGTCCCATCCCCATTATGTTTATATGACTAAGCATTCATGCATCATGGACTTCATGACATATTGTTATTGTATCCTTTCTCATATTTTTCTTTCTATATATGTTCCCTTTTCATGCAACATTGGTTTATAGGTTGTTCATGTTATATGCATTGCATGCCCCCATACTTAGTACATTCAAACATACCATGTCATATGCATTGCATTCCCCATACTTAGTACATTCAAACGTACTAACACATACTCTTTTGCCTGCATGATCTAACCATGTAGGGACTAGAGACTACATCTATCCACCTCTTGATGATTAGCTTGGATATTTGAGTATCACTTGTTGTGAGTCCTATGTTCCAAGGACAATGCCCACTATCCATCTAGCTCTTATGTTATGTTGATTATATCTTTACTTTGAGGGTGAGTCTGGGCAATGACTTTGTCCCCACCCTAAACTAGACTAGAGGCATTTTGGACACTATAGAGTTCTTCGTATGAGTATGTTATGTGTATACTTGAGATATTGTGGTTAAGTATTATGCATGGATGTGATGATTATGAGTATGTTATTATGATATGTTTAATGAAAATGTGCTTATATGGAAAGTCCCAAGCCCCTTATTGTCCCCATAGTGTGAGCCATACTTATCATTCCCTTAGAACATATTTTCTATGTGCTATGTGATTCATGCAAATTTCTTCCCCCATAACATCCCCATAGCTTGAGTTCAAAGTCCTATAATCCCTTAGAATTATGTGTTTACTTATTTAATTACGCGCTCCCAAACCAATGATGTGTAAAATGATGCTAAGAGGCTTGTTTGAGGACTCTCGAATTCTCATTCGCAATGTCACGCCTAGGCCCAACTCCCGAGTCATGACACAATTTTTAAATGTTGTTTGCGAGAGTGATTTCTATAGTATTGTGCCAAGTACTAAATTTTAAAATATCATTTTGAGTGTTCTTCCCTATTGACAAAATTGACACAAAAGAAGGCAACATTTGTTTCGACCGATGAATGTGAAAAGAGTTTTCAAACTTTGAAAGACAAGCTTACCTCCGCTCTTATTTTGGCTCTACTAGAAGGGTTTGAGGGTTTTGTGGTTTATTGCGATGCTTCAAGATTTGGTTTGGGGTGTGTGTTAATGCAAAATGTCAAAGTCATAGACTATGCTTCTATGCAACTAAAGCTACACGAGCGTAATTATCCCACCCATGATCTCAAATTAGCAGTCGTGGTATTTTCTTTGAAAATATGGTGTCATACTTATATGAGGTGCATGTGGATGTGTTCACCAACCACAAGAGTCTTCAATATGGCTTCACACAAAAGGATCTTAATTTATCAGAAAGAAGGTGGATGGAATTTCTTAAGGATTATGATATGAGTATGCATTACCATCCAGGCAAAACTAATGTTGTTGCTGATGCCCTAAGTAAAGTGTTCATGGAGAGTATAGCTCATGTTGATAATGGTAAGAAGGAATTGGCCAAAAACGTTCACCAGTTAGCTAGGTTGGGTGTGAGGTTGGATGAAGTTAAAAATGGAGGTGTGGTGGTTGTTGATGGTTCCAAATCTTCCTTGATTGAGGAGGTCAAATCCAAACAAGTCCTTGACCCTGCTTTGTCAGAATTACGATGGTAAGGTAGAGGTTTTCTCCCAAGGGGGAGAGATGTCCCTAGATACAAGGTAGATTTGTGTGCCTAATATTGATGAATTGAGGGACATAATTTTTTAAATAGGCACATAACCCATCCTATTCTATTCACCTCGGATCTACTAAAATGTATAGATATTTGAGGGAAGTGTATTGGTGGGGTGGTATGAAAAGATATATTTCCAAGTTTGTAGTCAGTTGCCACATTTGCCAACAAGTCAAAGTCGAACACCAAAGACCTGATGGCCTAGCCCAAGACATAGAGATTCCTATTTGGAAGTGGGAAAAGATCAACATGGATTTCGTGATTAGGTTTCCAAATATTAGAAAGCACTTTGATTCTATTTGGGTTATTGTCAATAGAATGACAAAATTGGCTCACTTCCCACCAGTTAAAACAACTTATGGTGCCGAAGATTATGCAAAGCTATACATTCATGAGTTGGTTAGATTTCATGGTGTACCATTGTCTATTATTTCGGATCATGGTGCTCAGTTCACTTCCCATTTTTGGAGATCCTTCCAAAGGGGTCTTGGTACAAAGTTTAACCTTAGCATGGCCTTTCATCCTCAAACGGATGGTCAAGCCGAGAGGACCATTCAAACTCTTGAGGATATGCTTAGGGTTTGTGTTTTAGAGTTTAAGGGTAGTTGGGATGAACATCTTCCGCTTATCAAGTTTGCTTACAACAATAGTTATCACTCTAGAATTAGAATGTCTCCCTTTGAAGCTCTTTATGGTAGACGTTGTAGATCCTTGGTTGGGTGGTTTGATGTGGGAAAATTGCTTTTTTGGGCCCAGATTTATTTTTGGAAGCTTTGGAGAAGGTCAGGTTGATTAGATAAAGATTGAATATGGCTCAAACTAGGAAAAAGTCCTACTCCTATATGAGAAGGAGAAAACTTGAGTTTAATTTAGATGATTGGGTTTATTTGAGGATCGCACCCATGAAGGGTGTGGTCTGATTTGGTAAGAATGGAAAATTGAGCCTAAGGTCTTTAGGGCCTTATAGGATTTTGAGGGTTGGTAAGGTTGCTTATGAATTGGAGTTGCTTATAAAAGATGAGTATGGTTTATCCAGTCTTCCATGTATCCATGTTGAGGAAGTGTGTAGGTAACCCAAGTTCTATAGTGCCTTTGGATGTTATGGGTGTCCTGGAAGATAACTTGACTTATGAGGAAGTTCTGGTAGAAATATTAGATAGGCAAGTGAAAAGGTTGAGAAACAAAGATGTGTCTTCCATCAAAGTCCTTTGGAGGAATCAACAAGTTGAAAGTGCCACATGGAAAGCCTAAGCGGACATGAAGAAATGATATTCGTGCCTCTTCTGCTCCATTCAAAGCTAATGTGATGACCCACCACTTAATCTTGAAAACGGAGGAAGAATCTAGAGCCTTTGAGTGGTTTATGGAAGGCTCTAAAATTGTGTAGAAAAGTCTTGTACTCTGTAGCATTCTCTAGACTTGTGTAGAAAATTCTAAAGAGGGACTAAAGTGTAAATACTTAGAGACTTGTAATGTAAATATTAATTACACTTTGACCCCAAGTAGGTTGTATAAATAAAAGGGGTTATTTGCATTTGGAAACCATCCAAGCATCAATAAATCCAGAAATTGTAAAGCATTCTCCAAGCAATATACAAGTCTTCTTTCAAAAACTCTCTCTCTTTGTCTTCTTAATCTAGCGTTCCCTTAGCGATCAAGTTAGAAAGGCTTACTTGTATTTTGCAAGATAGTGTAAGAGTCGTGAGAAAATTGACAAGTGCCGCAAAAAAGTCTTAGTGATAGTTCTAAGTCTGTGAAACTAAGGTAACAAATTAAATCCTATCTATGATGTCAAGTTTTAAGTTTTAGCCCTTATGTCATTTTTTCATGCATGCATGTTCACGATAACAAGTTTTGGTGATTTTTTAATGTGTATGTTTTAAAAACACTTTTGAGAATGATGTTAAGTGCATTGGTTACATTCATGTTGGGCTGAAAGTTATCTGATCACTACTCTTATGTGCATTTCCTTTACATTCAGGGACGAATATTCCCAAGGGGAAGATATTGTAACACCTCTCACACATCTCAAAAAAGTTCCCTATACTGTATTTCTTGAATAGATCAAAATCCGTGCATGATTTTGGAAATCCGACTTCATATTTAGTTTCAGAGGGAAAAATTGTGTAGGAAAGGGGTGGTCTTCAATTTTTGGATGACCCGTAGTGAAAAATAATTTTTCAGGTGAATCAGGCTTAACCAGAAAAGTGCGCAACAAGTCTGTGTCGCGGACCTGTCACCCACTGGTGTAAAAATAGCCTACAATTATTCCTGGGCCAAATCAAGGAAGAAATATTAAATTTCAGGTGGAAATAAACTACTCCGCGACAAGTTTGCATTGCGGACCTGTCGCACCCTAGTTCAAAAAGTTCTAAAATTTAAGGGTATTTGGTAATAACCTAATACCTATGTATACGGGTGATTCACATTCTTTTTAGCTATTTCCAAGCCCTAAAAAACTCTAAGCTCTCCCGAAGTCCTCCAAATATTCGCATAATTCCCTCATCTAAATTCAAGATTCTTTTTGGATTACAAGAACTCAAGTGAAGCCCCCAAGCCCTCTTAAGTTTTCCTTCAAGAAACTCCCAAGTCAAAGGTATGTGAGCTTCATTCAAGGGGATTCTTTCACTCATGAAGCCAATCCCTTTCTTCTTGTCAAATTTCATGATTTTAAGATTGAATACCTTGTGCGTAACTCTTATTATGCATTATGAACACGATTTATGTTTTAATTCTCTAAGTATTGATCATATTATGCATGAACACTCATTGGGGTTAAGAATATGATAGATTCTATGATGCAAAAGCTATGTACTCTATAATTCCATGTAAATTTATGAAAGAACTTGTAAATTTTGGATGTATTTCACGATACCCAAATTGAGGTTTTACTACAATATTATTTGGTTGATTTGAATGACTTTCACATAAATTGATTTTACTTTTCTCGTGTCTTATACTCTTGAAATACATGGTTTTTGTCACGACCCGGATAGGGGGCCTAGATGTGCCATGGTGAAGGAGAACCCAAAAGTCCTCGATCAAGCCATCATAGCATCATCACACACATCATCGATTCGGAAGCGCGGAAGCTAAACACATAACACATAAGCTCTAAGGGATTTGGGACTTAAGCTATGGGGATTATATCGGGAATGGGATAAGCATGGATTCACATAACACATAGCAATTATCTCTAAGGGGACGATTAAGTAGGACTCAAACTATGGGGGCACACCGGGGTTATGGGACTTTCCACATAAGCACATAGTCATTTATATTTCCCAATATTTATATCATAAGCATAATAAGAGACCACTCTCATAATCAAGGCTAAATAGCATAGTATTACATAACCATAATGTTTAACATAGCAAGTCAACGTACAAGAGTTTAAAATGGTCCAACAAGCCTCTACATGAATAGCAGGACCTCGACAAGTTTGAGGCTCACCCTCAAAACATAAGAAAATCAACAACATAAAATAAAATAGGTAGATAGACGGTGGCTATTACCCTTGAACAAAAGGGCTCACCACTAGCAAAGTCTTCACAAATGATCAATCATCGTCCGGTAGATTGTAAATATCGTCTCCGATCCCTACATGGTTAGAACAAGTAGACAAAAAATATGGGTTAGCACAATTAAGCACTAAGTATGAGGGCATGCAATACATATGACAATATAATATGACCAAACAACATGACAAGGGGACAAATGGTATGAAAGGAGTGTGCGTAGCCAAGGAGTAATATAACAAGATGCTATGCCATGATGCATGAGATGCAATCCTATGATCAATATATAGCGGGGATGTAATCTCAACCGATAACATGGAAGACCCGAACGAGCCACTACCCAGATCCGGACTACTTGGCAAGTAGTACCCTAGTCAACCCTTGAAACAAGGGGATACATGTCATGTCAATCCCTATCTAGGGAGATAACCCATGGTGGCATATGGTTTGAAGGAAAGGGTGGGGCCCATGGGGATAACCCACTTACTACACCAATCCCTCGGTACTAAGTTTCATCCCACAGGAATACATATATATACATGTAACTTCAAATCGGAAGACTTACATCCTTTTCAAATCATGCATCATTAGTCAAAACCGAAACCATTGATCAATCATGCTTAAACATAGACCAAAGGCCATCAAGAGTTTCCAAAATTATTTTCATGATCATTCCATGTCAATGCAATAAGAGTAGCCCATCTACAT
>JBCEWC010010871.1:0-17245 GCA_038996855.1 Solanum aculeatissimum
CTGCAAAATATACTAAAATCACATTATTAGAAACTAAATGATCTAAACAGATAAATACAAAATACGGCACATGAAAACAATTAATCAATGTGAGATGTATAGAGGTAAAAATTGCAAAAGAAAAATACTACAAATTATATGTAAAATAAAAATATAATTCTATTCAACTTTTTATTTGTTTATAAAAGTTTTATATAGAGAGATTCTATCCCTAATTATAACCCATGTAAATTAGGATTTTCCTTAGCGGCCGCAGGTTTCCTGATTCAAATAAGGAAAAAGTAGAAGTAAATCAAATAAGGAAGATTTAGAAGTCCTGATTTTATCACTTCTTTCCATATATTTTAGAAGTCAATATTATAAATATAATTAAATATTAATTTAAAGAAAATTGATGAAAAAACAATTTAATCTAAAACATAGTCTTTTAATGAAGGGCAAATAATTCAATCAACATTTCTAAGGGTCTTCGCACTTTTAATATAGTATAGATTCTTTGGACAATATTGTTATTCATATCTAACAAAACAAAAAAAGTTTATATTTTGATAATTAAATGGAACTAAAAAAAAAATTATATATTTTTCTCTTCTCACTTATTTTCCCCCTCTTATTTCTCACTTTTTTTCTTACCTTTTTTTTTTTTGTTAGTATTTTGTTTCTTTTCCTTATTTCTTTCTTTTTCTCTTGTCTCTTTTTCTTCTATTTTTTTCTTTTTTTTATATTTATTTTTTCTTTCCTTTTTTATGAAACTATGAATAATATTTATTTTATATATTTTATATTTATTTTAAATAAAATAATTTCTAAATTCAAGTGCCAAGATTCAGGATAAATTTTTTTCTTCATATTTATTATTATAAGGAAAAATTACCTAACTACACATCCTTTTTTTTTTTACCATATTTACTATTTTTCTCTACCGTATCAAAATTATACAAAAATACCTTTTTTCACTCCTAAAAATGTTCCAAGCAGATACATTATTTCAACTCATCCCCAAAATCATAAAATTAACTTCCATTAACTTCAACCCCACTCTCAAGTTTGTCAACTGAAATCAAGAGAACAACTGTAAAATTTTGAATTTCAAATTTATCATATTTGATTTCTTCTAGACGCCCATCGAAACTACAGTGTACATCTTCCCCTTCTCCACTTCTTGTTTTTCCATTATTGAGACCTCATGGATAATGCTTCTAGAGTCAATGTTGATATTACTCAAATACCAAAATCTGATCGAACGTATGACGATGAAAATTCAGATTGGGAAGAGAAAAAGTCAAAGAAGATTCACGATCAAGAATACATGAAGAAGTTGAAGAAAATCGCAACAACTACCCCCAAACCAAAAGTGGTGAAAATCCCCCAAAAAAGGGGGTAGAAAAGTTGCACCAACAATTTCTCGACCTAGACTACCCACGATATTTACAGTGCATTACACCAATTTTTTATTACTTATTTGTTGTTCCTGAGACCAAAAATCCTAACGTTGTTTAGTTATTAATACAAAAATTAATCTAATACACTGCTATATGAATATTTTTGTATCATCTAATGATACTATTGTGATACAAAATTATATAATTTTAGGTTGTTGTTATATCATATACAATAATTCATCACCACAAAATAAGTTTGTTCTTTGCATGTATTGTATCAACATCAATCTAAGCTCTGTTTTTGTTTATGTTACATTTTAGTCAATAATGATACAAAATTAATTTACTCGCATTTATTTTGTACCAATTTATTGAATCATGCCTATTTTTGCTTCTAATACATTAATGTGATACAATAATTATTTGTTCTTATTTATTTTGTGTCAATACAAGCAGTCATGATACAAAAATTAAAGTATGTGCATTTTTTGTGTGAGTAAGTGAATGTACCATGGATATTTTGTACAATTGTAATGAAGTACTCTTTTTTTGTATATAACAAAAAATTATGTGATACAAAAATATGCAATTTATGGATGTTGTTACCTTAGATACAATGAGTCATCACCACAAATAAGTTTATGTGTTTTTTGAATCAGCGTCAATCTGCTCTGTTTTTTGTATATATTACAATTTAGTCACTAATGGTACAAAATTAATCTACTTGCACCTATTTTTGTATCAATTTACTGAACTATGCCTATTTTTGCTTCTAATACACCATTGCAATACAATGATTGTATTGTTCCTGTTTATTTCATGTCAATAGAAGCAGTCATGATACAAAAAAATGAAAGCATGTGCACTTTTTTTTGTATAAGTGAATGTAATATGAGATATTTTGTATATAACACACAGTTTATGAAAATATATGTTTATTTTGTTTCAAGCACACCGATATTTTTGGTATCAAGTATAAAATGGAGTCTAAGTTTTTTTTTTTGAAGTATTGATATGCAGAACATGAGTTATGCTATGAAAATCATTCCAGCCCACTCATTAAGGTTCGGTGTTGTCACGACCCGAGAGTAGGGCCTAGATGTGATATGGCGAATGAGAACCCGAGAGTGCTCAATCAAGGCATCTTAGCATCGAGGGATTGAAGTCGGGGTGGACTATCTCCAAGGGTACATACTACTTTCTGTCAAACCATGTACTAACATGGGTATTCTCCCTTCTTGGGATTAACTTGTATTCCCCTTTTTAGGGTTGACTTGAGATCTACCTGACAAGTAGTCCAATTTCAAGTAGTAGCTCACTTGGTCTCTCTTGTTATCGGTTGAGGTCACATCCCTGCTATGAATATGGAACTATTGCATTCATGCATCATGGATTTCATGTCATATTGACATAATATCCTTCCTTGCTTATATACTTCTTTCTATATATATGTGCCCTTGCCATCTAACTTGTTTTGCAGGATTTCATGTTCATATGCATTGCATGCTCGCATACTTAGTGCATTCTATGTACTAACTCATATTCTTCATCTACATGATCTAACCATGTAGGGGTCGGAGTTGATATTCATCCACCTTTGGACGGTTAGCTTGGTGAACTCGGATTGTTGCTTGTAGTGAGCCCTTTACTTCAAAGGCAAAACCCACCTTCCTCTATCTTATGTTTTGTTATGTCTTTTCTATTTTATCTTATGACTTGAGGGTGAGCCCGAGTTATTTCGTGACCCCCGTCTTATTTTATGTAGAGGCATTGTTAGACATGTCGGATTTTATTGTACGCCCATATTATATGTTTGTTTAAGATGCTATGACTATATCATGCTTTGACTATGACTATCCTTATGTTATTATGATATGTCTTAATGAGAATGTGATTATGTGAAAAGTCCCAAGTCCCTTCTTGCCCCCATAGCTTGAGTCATACTTATCCGCCCCTTAGAACGTATTTGCTATGTGATACGTGATTCATGTGAATCCCATTCCCAACAACATTCTTATAGCTTGAGTCCAAAGTCCTGTAATTCCTTAGAATTATGTGCTATTTGTTATATTATGCGCTTCCGAACCAATAAAGAATAAATCGATGCTAAGATGGCTTGATTGAGGACTCTCGGGTTCTCATTCATCATGTCATATCTAGGCCCTACTCTTGGGTCGTGACAAATATGGTATCAGAGCACTAGGTTTGTAAATAGTCCTCGGAGTCCAACATGCTACGTCAAGTAGATTCTTATTCATGGGTGTGATACACGTCATACCTATGAATGAGAGGTCATGCCGACGTTTTAGGAATTGTTTCACTTCATTGCCTCTTATGTCGTGCTATGAACTGTTTCATAGATTTTCCTGAATCATTAGTGTTTTTATCACACTTTCAGAAGATGCCTCCACGAAGAGATCATCTCCCTAGACAAGTCCCGATTTATGAGGATCAAGCCCCTCAAGAGCCTATGGGGGAGCAAGTGACTCATGTTGAATTCTGAAATGTTGTTGCTATGTTGGGTCAAGTAATGACCAATTAGGTCTGGCCAGCTAACCCTACTCATGGTAGCACCCCAATCTCTAGGGTGAGGTACATCACTCGAATGAATCCCCTGGAGTTCTTTGGTTCAAAGGCCGATGAGGATGCCCAAGACTTTGTTGATGAGCTCACTAAAGTGTTGAATGTCATGGGCGTGAATTCTAAGAAGAAGGCTGAATTAGCTGCTTATCAGTTGAAAGATGTGGCTCAGGTGTGGTATAATCAATGGTTGGTTGAGAGGGTTGTTGATGCTAAGGTCGATTGGGAAGAGTTCAAGTTTACTTTTCTAGACCATTTCTTCCCTCTTGAACTTAGGGAGGCCAAGATGACTGAATTCATTAACCTCAAGAAAAGTGGCATGCCTGTGAGAGACTATTATCTTAAGTTCACCAAGCTCTAAAAGTATGCTCCAATGCTAGTGGTCGACCTCCGTGCAAGGATGCATAAGTTTATTTGTGGGGTCTCTGAATTGGTAGTGAAGGAATGTCGCACCGCTATGCTTATTCGGGATATAGACATTTCTAGGTTTATGACCTATGCTGAATAGATTGAGGAGGAGAAACTCAAGGAGAGGGGGGTGAATGATTATAAGAGGGCTCGGTATGATGGTGGGTTCTCTAATTCTAGGAGTGGTGGTGGAAATGGTCGATTCCAATAAGGCCAAGGCTCGAATGTGAGGTTTACCAATACTAGGGTACCCCCTCCCAAGGCACAAGTTGGGGGTGGACCATTGCCTCCTCGATGTGGCCAGTGTGGAGGAAATCACTCGGGTGAATGTAGGAAGATTTCGGGTGCTTGCTACGGGTGTGAAAGTATGAACCATAAGGTCATTGATTATCTAAAGAACACAAAGAAGGGTCAAGTGGTTCCAAGTGGTCAGGGGCAGCCGAAGGCTCAAGTTGGTGGTACTCCCAGAAATAATAGGTTTTATGCTCTTCATGCCAGACAAGAGGTGGATGAGACTCCGGATGTTTTGATGGGTATGTTAAAAGTCTTTGATTTTGATGCTTATGCTTTGCTTTATCTAGGTGCAAACTTATCTTTTGTTACTCCTTTGTTGGGTTTTAAATTTGGTTTGAGTCTTGAAACTTTGAGGGAACCTTATTCGGTTTATAATCCCGTGGGTGAGTCTATCATTGACCGAAAAGCGTATCGTGGTTGTTTTGTTTCAGTCTTGCATAAAATCTTTCCCGGTGACCTTGTAGAGCTTGAGATGTTTGATTTCGATATTATTCTTGGGGTGGATTAGTTGCATGCGTTATATGCCTCGGTCGATTGTAAGACTAGGCAAGTCAGATTTCAGATTCCTAATGAGCCTGTTTTGGAATGGAAGGGTAGTGATTTCGTTGTTAAAGGTCGGTTTATTTCCTATTTCAAGGCCCGAAGAATGATTTCTAAGGGGTGCATCTATCATATTGTGAGGGTTAGAGATGTAGAGACTGAGTCACCTACTCTTGAATCAGTTTTGGTGGTTAATGAATTTCCCCATGTGTTTCCCGAAGATTTTCTTGGTATTCCTCCTGATAGAGAAGTGGATTTTGGCATAGATCTCCTTTCGGATATTCAACTTATTTCCATTCCTCCTTACCGTATGGGCCCGGCTGAACTAAAGGAGTTAAAGGATTAGTTGAAAGGCTTGTTGGAGAAAGGCTTTATCAAGCCAAATATTTCACCTTGGGGTGCTCCCGTGTTGTTTGTGAGAAAGAAGGATAGGTCGCTTCGAATGTGTATTGACTATCAGTAATTAAACAAGGTGAACATCAAGAATAAGTACCCGTTGCCCAGGATAAATGACTTGTTTGATCAACTTCAAGAAGCCACTCACTTCTCAAAGATAAATCTTTGTTCGGGTTACCATTAGTTAAAGGTAAGGGAATGTGACATTATGACCGAAGTGGTAAAGAATTGGCCTAGACCGTTGACCCCTTCTCATATTCGAAGTTTCCTTGGGTTGGCTGGTTATTATCGAAGGTTTGTTGAGGGATTCTCATCCATCGCTTCCCCGTTGACTAAGTTGACTCAAAAGAAGGTCAAGTTTGTGTGGTCAAATGAGTGTGAGAAGAGTTTTCAGACTTTGAAGGACCGACTTACATCAACTCTCTTGTTGACTTTACCAAATGGACTAGTTGGGTTTGTGGTATGTTGTGATGCTTCTTGGATTGGGTTGGGTTGTGTGCTTATGCAACATGGTAAGGTAGTAGCTTATGCATCTCGACAATTTAAGGTGCATGAACAAAACTACCCGACCCATGATCTTGAGTTGGCGGCGGTGGTATTTGCTTAAAAGATTTAGAGACATTACTAATATGGGATTCATATGGATATTTTCACAGATCATAAGAGCTTGTAATATGTGTTCACACAAAGAGATCTTAACTTGAGACAAAGGAGGTGCTTGGAACTACTTAAGGACTATAACATGAGTGTTCTATATCATCCGGGCAGGGCGAATGTTGTAGCGGATGCCCTTAGTAGATTATCCATGGGGGGGGGGGTGTCTCACGTTGATGAAGAAAAGAAGAAGTTGGTAAGGGATGTGCACCGTTCGGCTAGGTTGGGTATTAGATTGGTTGACTCCGATGTTAGTGGTATTCTTGTTCAAAATGGATTTGAGTCCTCTGTGGTTATAGATGTCAAGGCAAAGCAGGATTTGGATCCTTCTTTGGTTGAATTGAAGAAGTTGGTTGCCGAAATGAAGATTGAGGTTTCTCCCAAGGGGTAGATAGTGTGCTATGGTACCAAGACCGATTGTGTGTTTAGAATGTCGATGGCCTTAGGGAGGTTATCATGGGTGAGGCCCATAACTCTCAATATTCTATTCACCTGGGATCCACTAAGATGCATCAGGATTTGAGAGAGGTGTATTGGTGGCATGGAATGAAGAGAGACATAGTCAAGTTTGTATCGGAATGTCCGAATTACCAGCAAGTGAAGGTAGAACACCAAAAGCCCGGTGGTTTGGCTCAAGATATTGAGATTCCTACTTGGAAGTGGGAGGATGTGAACCTGGAATTCATAGTTGGGTTGCCCCGTACTCGTAAGTAATTTGATTCTATATAAGTGATTGTTGATCAAATGACCAAGTCGGCTCACTTTCTACCGGTCAGGACTACTTATAATGTCGAAGATTATGCTAAATTGTATATCTGAGAATTGGTAAGGTTGCATGACATACCTATGTCCATTATATCAGATTATAGTACACAGTTTATTTCTCACTTTTGGAGATCATTTTAAAGAGGTCTTGTCACTAAGTTTAAATTGAGAATCGCTTTCCACCCTCGAACTGATGGGCAAGCCAAAAGGAAAATTCAAACTTTGGAGGACATGTTGAGGGCGTGTGTGTTGGAGTTTAAAGGAAATTGGGATGATCATCTATCACTCATTGAATTTGCCTACAAAAATAGTTTTTATGCTAGTATTGGTACGACTCCATTTGAGGATTTATATGGTAGGAGGTGTAGGTCCCCGGTGGGATGGTTTTAGTTGGGTAAGATGGCATTGGTAGGTCCGGACTTGGTGGTTAAAGCTATGGAAAAGGAGAAGTTGATTAGAGAAAGGTTGAGGATGGCTCAAAGTCGCCAAAAGTCTTACTCAGATGTTAGAAAGAGGGACATTGAGATTTATGTGGGTGATTGGGGTTACATGAAGGTCTCACCCATGAAGGGTATAATGAGTTTTGGTAAAAAGGGTAAGTTGTGTCCTCGGTATATCGGGCCATATGAGATTGTTGAGCGGGTTGACAATATGGATTATAGACTAGAGTTGCCTTCGGATATGAGTTCTATTCATCTGGTATTTCATGTGTCGATGTTGAGGAAGTTGGTTGGTTACCCTAAGGTGATTTTACCTTTGGAGGGTGTTACGGTCGAGGAGAACTTGACTTGTGAGGAGGTACCGGTTGAAATCTTGGATAGGCAAGTGAAATGGCTTCACAACAAAGAGGTGGCTTCAGTTAAAGTGCTTTGGAGGAATCAACATGTGGAGAGTTCTACATGGTAAGCGGAGTCAAATATGATGAGGCGATATCCTTATCTTTTCCAATCTAAGGTACTAGGTTCTATCCTTTTTGAATGGTCCTAATTCTTTATTTCTTGAGTTTCATGGCATGACATGCATACATGTGCACAAAAATGATTTGAATAATGTTTTTACATGAGTTTTAATTGACTTTATGATTTTTAAATGATGAATGATGCATTATGTTTTATGTTGAAATGTTTCTTGTTTAAGTCAAGCCTTTCAAGCCTTGTTCTAGTCCATTTGAGGATGAATGTTCCCAAGAGGGAGATGATGTAACAATCTGAAAAATTTTGAACTTTTTGATGTTGATTGAGAGCTGACTTTAACCTACCATGGTTGATTAATGAGCTTTATGAGTCTCTCTTGAATGGTCGTATTCAAAGAAATCGCATTGGTTAAGTTTCGCTTGACATCTTGTGGGAGTACTGACTTTAAATAGTCATATCTCTTATCACGGGTAGAACTGGGAGGTTCAATGACCTATCAAATTGAATCTCTTTGAGTTATCTTTCCAATGCACTTGATTTCACTTTATTCGGAGTTTGAATGAAGAAGTTATGGCTTTTTTGGTGAGACTGCCTGCACAGGGATCAGTTTCTAGAATTTGACTAAGGCACACTCTCATGGAGACCTTCACGGACCTTGTGTCACTTCATGGTCCGTGAAGAGGCCCGTGTGACCTCTCATGGAGCGTGGTAAGGTGTTTCGGGATGGTGTCGACCCAAGGATTGATTCTATGTATAAGGTTAACATTCCAAAAATCACGTCATTGACAAATGGAGGTTCACAGACCGTGTGAGGCCTCATGATCTGTGAACTAGTTCGTGTAAGGATGCCAGCCAAGGCCCTGGACTAAGTGAGGCTCCATGGACCACCTCACAATCTGTGTGAAGCCTCACGACTCGTGAAGTCATCCGTATGTTTGTGGGAGAAAATTTTTTCTAAGTATGGAATTGTCGTCTTGGACTTTCATCGACGAGGATATTTCTAAGTGTAGCCTCATGGTGGGGTTCACGGACCGTAAGTCACTACACGTAGGGGTGGGCGTTCGGTTTTTTGGTTCTATTTTAGCTAATTTCGGTTTGGTTCTTCTGTTTTCGATTTTGAAAAAGTGTGCACCATACTCCGCATCAAACTAGATCGGTTCGGTTCGATTTTTTCAACTACAGTTCGGTTTATTTCGGTGTTTTTAAAATGATTTTTCAGTGCTAACTAAAAATAAAATAAAAAGTTAAAAATGTGTCTGTCTCTGTCTCGGTTCCGCCTCCAGTGAGCAGAGACCTCAGACCAGCGAGTAGACGAGCAGCGGCAGCGGCGCAGCGACCGCCAACCGGTGATGAAAGACGAGTAGTTGCCAGCTAGATGCCTAGACGGAAAGTGGAAACTGGAAAGTGGAACTGGAAACAAAAGAATGAACGATGAAAGTAAGAAAGAATTTGAACGATGAAATTGAAAGTGAAAACTGAAAATAAAGAATATGGTTTGGGCTAAAAATAATAAAATATTAGGATAATTGGGTATTTGGGTTAAAAAATAAAAACTTAAAATTTTAAAATAAAAATTTAGAAGTATATTTAATAATTTAATATAATAAAACTTCGGTTTTTTGGTGCACCGCGGTTTTGGGACCCTTACACCGAGAACCGAACCGAAGAACAAAAAAAAAACCGAAATCGAACTGAAAAACTAAAAAACTGACACCGAAAAACTAAATTAGTTCGATTTGGTTTAGTTTTCCAGTTTTCTGGTTTTTTTGCCCACCCCTAACTACACGGTCCGTGTAGTGGTCCTTGAAGGTGAAGTTTTCAATTGTTCTTACCCATTTCATAAATGGTTAAATTATAATTTTGGTTATTCCCAAGGATGTTTTAGACTTTCTAAGCCCTCCTAAACCCCTGAATTAGCCTATACACCCTCATTCAACTCAAATTCTTCTAATATTTAGGATTTTTTTCAAACTCTCTCTTCTAAAGGATCTCTTCCTAGTGTGGTTTGAAGATTGAAATTGGAATTCAAAGGAGTCTTCTTCTTCAATCTCTCTTATCTCTAAAGCTTCTTGATTATCAAGGTATGTGAGAATTTATTCATGACTCCTTTCAATCATGAAGCCCCAAATTAATTTCTTCAATTGATTTTTATGAAATTGTGCTTACTTTAAATATGAGTTTTTAAATCTATGGTTAATTTAATTAAATTGAAGTATGGGTTATACTTATTATATGATTTTAAAGTGATTTAAGTTTAATTATCATATCTTGCATTGAAATTATGAAGATTTGAATATGCATTGTCACTTGAAAGCTTGTTTTAAGCATGGGTAATCTAAATTGTGATTTAAATTGAAACTTTCTCAAGGATTTCACTTGAATTTCATATTGTATTGTTGATTTAAGATTGAATCTCTATTTCCCATGCATTCATCTCATCATTCATGACATATGCATACATAGAAACTTGATTTTGATGAAACTCTTGATATGAGCTTAGTCCCACCTTGACTTAACTTGACTTGATTTTGGTAAGACATGGGATATGACTAGAATGTGACCACGTCTTGTCTTGACTTGGCTCTTTGAGCATCTTGGGTGTTTACACCATATTGTACTTGACTTGGATCTATGAGCATATTGGGTGTTTACACCATATTGTACTTGCCTTGAATAAGTTACTCCTATGCATTGATCCTTGTACTATGATTTGGCTTTTGAGCCCAACCTTGCATTGTTTTGACTTGAACTCTTGTTTTGCTTTTTAGCCTAATTATGAAAAAGACTTGAATTACAATTTGGCTTGTTAGCCCAACCTTGCATTGCATTGATTTGAAAGTATTTGACCTCTATTTTGAAATTTTATATATGTATATGTATTTTTGTGGGTTGTGACTTAGCACCGAGGGATTGGAGTCAGGGTGGACTATCTCCAAGGTTTCATACTCCTTTTCGTCAAACCACATGCCAACATGGGTATTCTCCCTTCTTGGGATTGACTTGTATTCCCCTTTTTAGGGTTGACTTGGGATATACCTGGCAAGTAGTCCAATTCCAAGTAGTAGCTTGCTTGGTCTCTCTTGTTGTCGGTTGAGGTTACATCCCCGCTATGAATATAGAACTATTGGATTCATGCATCGTGAATTTCATGGCATATTGACATAATATCCTTCCTTGCTTATATACTTCTTTCTATATATACGTGCCCTTGATATCTAACGTGTTTTGTAGGATTTCATGTTCATATGCATTGCATGCTCGCATACTTAGTGCATTCTATGTACTAAACCGTATTCTTCATCTACATGATCTAACCATGTAGGGACAAGAGTTGATATTTATCCAACTTTGGATGGTTAGCTTGGTGATCTCAGATTGTTGCTTGTGGTGAGCCATTTACTTCAAGGACAAAACCTACCTTCCTCTATCTTATGTTTTGTTATGTCTTTCCTATCTTATCTTATGACTTGAGGGTGAGCCCGGGTTATGTCGTGGCCCCTATCTTATTCTATGCAGAGGCATTGTTGGACATGTTAAATTCTGTTGTACGCCCGTATTATATATTTGTTTGAGATGTTATGACTATATCGTGCTTTGACTATGACTATGCTTATGTTATTATGATATGTTTTAACGAGAATATAATTGTGTGGAAAGTCCCAAGTCCCTTCTTTCCCCCATAGCTTGAGTCATACTTACCCGCCCCTCAGAACATATTTGTTATGTGCTACGTGATTCATGTGAATTCCATTCCCAACAACATCCCCATAGTTTGAGTCCAAAGTCCCGCAATCCCTTAGAATTATATGATATTTGTTATATTATGTGCTTCCGAACCAATGATGTATAAATCGATGCTAAGATGGCTTGATTGAGGACTCTCGGGTTCTCATTTGACATGTCACATCTAGGCCCTACTCTCGGGTCGTGACAGGCACAACATACAATGTGAATTTTGCAAATGCTTTGACATTATCCATAGGACCTGAAGGCGTGGAGTTATTTAGGAACACTATTTTTGGCTCATTCCTGAACATTCCCAATTGCAACTACCAAGGTCAAATTACAAAGTGTTTGATGCTTCTTGAGGTTGAGCATGACAAAATCGACCAGCTCCACATTCGTCATGCAAAGGGAAATATATTACATTTCACCTTGAAAGAATTCACTATAATTATTTGGTTGAAATGCACAGGCAATGCATCGGATTGTAAATATCCAGAATCCACTACGAGCAAATTGATGCAGAGGTACTTTTCAGGATCCAAATCCAATGTAAGATTCTTTTGGCACAACTTTTTCAAATGGGTGGATGGCAGGATAATGACAATGCTCTTCAGATGGAGATATTGTATTTTATTCACACATATGTATATTCTCAATTGAACGTGATATTGATACCAATTGAAGATTTTTTAATGGTCGAAGATGGGAGCTATGTGCAATTTTCTTGGGGGAAAATTGCATTCACCAGATTCATCAAATCTTACAGGCAAGCAGTCATATTCCCAAAAAGATGTATCGATTATCTGGCATGCCTTATACAATCAATATCTGGATTTATGAATGTGCCTCTGAAATTAATGAAGAAATAGCACTGAAAGAGGGAAGTTTCATTCCCAGGATACTCAACTGGTGAGTTGTTGGTGTCAACCCGAAATTTGAATCATTTATATTTAATATTTTTACTGAGGTAATGGACATAATCTATTTTTTAAAAATATAATATTTTCATTCTAATATATTATGTTTTCACATTTTAATAAGTTGATACATAATTAAGGATTTGATTTGTCCATTTATTTCTCTGGTTGCTAGAATGCATGTACTAATATACAGGCAATGATAGTGGAACTCACAACTCTTGATTTACCTGACGTTCAAGCTTCCCAACCTCCCAGTTCTAAGCAGCCAATAAAACAGGATATTCTGGGGTTTGAGGATTTTTTCACAAAACCTCCAGAGAAGTTGCTAAGGATATTAGGTCGCGCTTCTAGTTCAACTTTCACACCATCACCTAAAAGAAGAAAAAAAAATTCTCCATCCAAAGCAGCAGTGGTTGATTCAAATCTTTCAGAGCCAACATACCAAACACCCTTGAATCTGGATGACCCTGTCATTGCATCGATTCGTGGATTTGATCATCCTCAGTCATTACATTTTGCCGAATTAAACCCCGTCAATCCAGATGCAGAGGAAGAAGTTTTTGGATATATCAAGAAATACGTTAATATTTCTTACATTTTATATTAGATTTATTTTCACTTACTTTTGATCATCACTATAAAAAATTTGATTAGATTCACAAAATATTTGAATAACTTCATTCTTTTATACAATCAAATCACATTGAGATGATGAAAGAGATTTGGAAGGATACTACCGACGATGAGAAAGTATTATTTCTATATAATTTTGTTCAAGTACTTCTATATTAATTATTGTTTTTACTCAAAGGATGTTGAAGGTTCAAAAATTGAAAAAGTGAAGGGAGACTTGGATAAAGAACGCGATGTTGATCCTTCCATTTCACCAATTGAAGTGGAGTTTGACTGCAATAATCTCATCGATGTAGATGTTGCAGAACCTCCAAAAGAGGTTGACCTACCTGAACACACTGTCAAGGTTTGTTCAATATTTGACACATTAAATTTAGTTATAAATTATTTTTATACATGTTTCACCTCATATTTATGTATTGTATACATTTATATTATAGGGAGGCGATACAATTAAGGATCAACAAGAGTCAGTTCTATCTACAACAGTCCATTGTCATTCTCATGAACTTCGTTCTTGTATACAATTAGATCGTATTGAGATGATGAAAGATATTCGGAAGGATACTACTAAAGATGAGAAGGTATTATTTCTATATAATATTGTTCAAGTACTTCTATATTAATTATTTTTCCCTAAAGTATGTTGAATGTTCAAAAACTGAAAAAACGACGGGAGACTTGGATAAAGAATGTCATGTTGATCTTTCTAATGCACCCATTGAAGTGGAGTTTGGCCGCAATGATCCCATTGATGTAGATGATGTAGAACCTCCAAAAGAGGTTGACCTACCTGAACAAACTGTCAAGATTTGTTCAATATTTGACACATTAATTTTAGTTATAAATTGTGTTTTTAGACATGTTTCACCTCTTGCATTTATGTATTGTATACATTTATATTACAGGGTGGCGATACAATTAAAGATCAGCAAGAGTTTGATGATGCAACATCAATCCTATTTGCAACAGTCCATGGTCATGCTCCTGTTTAACCGATTATACAAAAAAATGAGATGGTAATTTAGTCATGTAAAGAATAGTATATATATATGTACAAAACTGACTGAAATAAATTTATTTTTTGTATCTTTCAACCAGTTACTCATACAATAAGTATGCACTGTATACATCAATTATATATTGAGTAGTTTCTTTCAACTTTTATTTTGTATCATATACTTAATCTTACTGTGCACCTATCCCTGATGCACTTGATACCTTTTTCACAGTAATCAAGCATTATTTTTTATATATATCCTTTATGTTGTAGGTGAGATAAAATATAAAAATAAGCATGTAGAAATATTATATCAAACTCATTAGGGAGGGGGCACCAAACTACAATAATTCTTTTTTTATTTGATGCAAAATACTGATACAATAATGTATACAGATTGTTGATCCATGTACTAGTGAGCAAGAGAAGTTGCAAGCATCAACACTGCAAACCACACAATCCCATATCAATGTTGCACCTGAGCTCCCAAAAACAATCGAAGAACCATCAATTGGCAAAGATGGCACCCACAACGTGCACGATAGTGTTCCTCAATCAACATCACTACCATCGATGACTGATATATCGGTAACAATTTTTGATAAAAAATTTCTGAGTCTTATAGTTATCAGCAACACTTCATTTGATGGAAATCAAATTAAATATTATTTTTTTAAACTCAAGTTTATTGAGATGATGTAGGGTTCTACAACTTCGACATCAGTATCTGTCGAAACTGAAGAAGTTGTTGATGCTCTCCTATCTAAACTTCCTCTACCAATTAATGTATAACTACTGAAATTCAGTGAGTCCTCCAAAATCACATGTCAGTGATATTCCAATGAGCACAATGGGGAAGCAAATTGTTTTGCACGTAATCGGAAAGATCCTTGCTCCACGTACTAGGATGCCATCGAAGGTCTTTCATTCTCCATATCTGACAGCATATGGGTCCAGTGACAAGGAAAAACAGAGCATCAGTTCCATTATCCGTCAGAGTCATTCATTTGAAGGATATGATATTTGCTACCAATCATCCACAATTATATTTGATCAATTTTACCAATGAATTGCGAAAGGATTCCTCAGAATGCATGTAAGCAAGTGAGTATATTGTGCTTATTTACTAATAGTAAAAATTAGAACTCATTATTTTACTCTTAAGTTTTAATGATTGTTAATGATAAATTAGGAAATTCAATGAGGATCACTATAGAGTGAAGTCCTCGTCTTTTGGTTTTGACCATATGGACTTTATTGTTGCATCCCCCACGAATAAAAATTAGTTCTACTACACGTTACCACTCAAACAATATTGGACTGACGAGGTATATCATTTTCTGTCATGCACAGAACATTGCACAACAAGGGAGTGATAGCCTATAAGTTTTAGTGTCATTCTTTTTTTTAAATTTGAGCTTTGTTTTTGTCAACAAATATACACTCTTTTTTCAAGGATTGTGGGTTGTACGTAGCTGTATTTGTCGAGTTTCTTAGTGATGGAATCTCGATCCCTGTCGATCCTCTTGATATTGATTTACACCGGACAAGATATGCAGCTTTGCTTTGGAGATACGATACTGAAAAGGCAAATCAAGGCTATGTTAGTAATAAAGACGATCCAAAAAATCCCAAAATTCATGGCAATCAACCCCCAATCGGATATTTAATCAATGTTGAATAGACATGTAGTGATCGTAGAACAACTTTAAAATAATTTTTATTTTTGAAACAATATCTTTTTTGCCTAAAGTTGTCAACACCTTTCTGATCAAAAAACATTTATGTATCATGTTATTTTTAAAGTTCACTAAATAGATACGAAAATATAAGGATATTATGTTTTATCAGTAGGCTATAATGTGTATATATATACCAAATTTTTGTATCTTATTATTGTTCCAGTCACAATATGTCACAAATGATTTGAATTTATAGTGTGCACTCATCATCATGTATTAATATGTACAAACAATTATTTATTTTTGGTCTATTATACACAACCCCATAAAGTCCTTAGTTATTTTGACTTAATCATTTGAGGTCATTGTGCAGGGCAAATATGATGTATTTGATTTTTTTTTTAATGCACATCAATGTTTTTTTGTGTAACATCTCTCTTGTAGATGCGAAAAAATTTAAATAAGTAAAAATAATATATCAAACACATCATGTATGTAACGATTCAAAAAATTTCGAATTTATTAGCGATTAACCTAGGTTCATATTAGTATTTTCAAGATCGACTCGAGGTTTCCATGGATTAGATTTAAGTGATTTAAGGCAAGAACTTCATTTTTGGACTGTTTTGGGGCCTCCGTTTAGACTGCTGCAACTTTAAGATGCCATAACTTTTAGCACAAAATTAACTAGGTAGGAAACGTTATATAAAATGAAATATCTTTGAGTTAGCTTCGCAACGCAACTGGTTTCACTCAAATTGGAGCTTGGATGAGCAAGTTATGATCATTTTCGTGAGACTGCCCAAAACTTGAAATTTGCCTCAGAAAAATTATCCAAGTGAACTACCACGGACCGTGTGGTGGCTCACATTCCGTGGATTGGAACAGTAAGCTCCCAAGGTCGGGGAGCCCACGAACTGACCAAGTCAAGTCTCACGGACCATCACACGGTCCGTGAGACTATTCAAGACCCGTGAACTGGACCGTGAGGTGGTCTAGTGAACTCGTCGAAGTTCGGGGTTAGATTTTTGGCTAAGTAAGGGTTCAGGTCAGTTGTACGAACCGTTTTCATGTACATAGACTGTGTAGGGGTCCGTCAAATGTTCTAAAAAGTCCGCCAAAAGTTCGAGTCAAGAAAAAAATCAAGTGTTGGCTCACGATGGCCTTCACGACCAGTGTGGTGTTTCACGAGCACTGTAGCCTCCGTGAAGCACTGTCGTCCAGTTTAAAGTCCATTTTATTAAGGGTATTTTCGTGATTTAATTAATTCCTAGGCCTCTTTTAAGTCCCCTAAGGTCCCTAAAACCTTAAGAACATAACATTAACCGTATATCTCCCTTCAAAACACTCT
>JBCEWC010010872.1:0-17240 GCA_038996855.1 Solanum aculeatissimum
AGAGTTTGAATGGATGAATGAGGGTTTGGGGAATGTTTTAGGGGTTTAGGAGACCTTAGGGTACCAAAACGGGGCTTGGTGAAATGTTAAATCACGAAAATACCATTAATAAAACATAAATTTCAGGAACTAAGCAAGGTGAAACGGCAGCTACAGTGGTCGTTTATTGGTCAACGAGCCGTTCAATTCTCCATCAACCAACAGTTAGACAAATTTTCAGTGCGAACTCTCGGAGGACTTTCTGTAACACTTCACGAATGACTTGACGAACCGTTTGGGGTGTGAATGTCCGTGTGAGGGTCCCGTGACCCCATACTTAGCCTCCCAAACTTGGCCATGGCTTGGCCTAGCCACTGTCCTACTTGACGGGACAGTGGACGAGCCGTCCAAGGTCTCGTGGGTTTATACTTAGATTAGGGGTGGTTCCACGCCACCCCTAGCTCAATGGAACACTTTAAGTCACCCTAGACAAACCGTGCAAAGTTTCATGGTCCGTGGCTCTGTCCTTGGCCACGTTTCTGAGCCTATCTCCAATGTCTTCCGAATTTTGGACAGTCTCACTGTTTGGACCATATCTCCCTTATCAGAACTCCAAATTGAGTGAAATGAGTTGTGTTGCAAAGATAACTCAGAGAGCGTTAATTTGATATGGAGTATTCCATATGATTAATCCTATATCAAAAGTTATGACTGTTTGAAGTACACTGCCAAAACTATCCCTCTAGGCCACCAACTAGCCCAATTTGCATTCGGCCACTTAAACTCAACCCGTGGCTACCAAAAATCAGCCATGACCAGAAGTACATCATATAAGGCCAATCATAAGGAGATTTTGAAAATTTTCGGGTTGTTACATGAGCCATCTTTCTTCCTCACAAATAACACCGGTGCACCCCAAGGTGATTTGCTAGGCCTTATGAATCCCTTTTCAAACAAATATTTTAATTGGTCCTTCAACTCCATCGAGGCCATGTAGTAAGGAGGAATAGAAATGGATTGAGCATCGGGGAGGAGATCTCTACCAAAATCTATCTCCTTTTTAGGAGGGACATCGGGAAGCTCATTGAGATGGACGTCTAGAAACTCATTAACTTTAGAATTGACTCAATAGGAGGGACTTTAGACTCAACATCCCTAACCCTTACAAGATGATAAATGCAACCCTTAGAAATCAACTTCTGTGCCTTAAGACAAGAGATGAACCTACCCTTAACCACCAAATCATGACCTACCCACTCAAGTACGAGTTTATTAGGAAACTAGAACTTAACTTTGTAGGTCCTACAATCGATAGAGGCATGATATGCATGTAACCAATCCATCCTAGAATGATATCAAAATCTACCATGTCAAGTTCAACAAAATCACAAGGCAAGACCTTATGCAATATAGACATGAGACAACCCTTATAGACTCTTTTAGCAACAATAGACTCACCAACGAGGGTAGACACTTTAAAGGGTTCACATAACATTTTTGGACACACATGAAGTCTATTAGTAACAAAAGGAGTAATGAAAGAGAGAGTGGCACCCGGATCCAACAAAGCATATACATCAAGGTTGTAGATATTTAACATACCGATAATAACATCAGGAACCTCATCCACTCCTTGCCTTCCTTCAAGAGCATAAAATCGATATTGGCGTGGAACATCTCCTTATTGACCACCTTTTACCCTTTGATCGACATGAGAGCCTTGCCCTTCGGGACGACTATCTTTACCCTTTTTTGGATAATACACAATCTTGTGGCCCATTTTTCCATACCCGGAGCAAGCATCCACATCTCTATAGCACCTACCACCATGATGTTTACCATATCTTCCACACTTAGGGACAGTTGGACCACCATTACTTCCTTGAGCTCTAGGGTTGGGTACCCAATCATTAGCAAACCTTTGGACTTAAGCATTAGAGGGTCCTTGGCCTTGAAACTTGTGGCTTTTTTAGAAACGACCATCCTTGGTACCTTAGAAACCACCATCATACCGAGCACACTTGGAATCTCCACTTCTCCTCTTCCTAAGGTTCTCTCCTTCAAGTTGCTCATAGTAAGTCATGAGCCAAAAAAAGTCCATATCTCCTATGAGCATGGTAATGTAAGATTCTTTATTGATTAAGTCGGACACTCTCGATACAAACTTATGCATTCTTGCCCTAGGATTGGCAACCAATGAGGAGCATACTTTGAGAGAAGGTTGAATTTTAGGGAATACTCCCTAACACTCATAGAACCTTGCTTGAGGTTCATAAACTCCATCATCTTCGCCTCTCTTAGCTCTATAGGAAAGAAACAGTGGAAGAGGGCAACTTTGAATTCTTCCCATGGAATATTATCATTAGTCTCCTTGTCTTGTTTCCATTGAGCAAACCAAATTTGTGCAAGGACTTTGAGTTGATAGGTCGTAAGCTCCACCTTATCTTCCGAATTCATCCACATGATGGAAAGCACCTTATACATCTCATCAACGAATTTTTGAGGATCTTCTTCTATTTTGGAGAAATAAAATTCTGGTGGGCTCATTCTTGTGAAATCCCACACACTTGAAGCCAGAGTATGAGCATGAGGAGCTTGGACTCCTTGATTCATTTGGTTGATCATGGCTTGAGCCAACAAAGCAATAATATTTTGATACTCGACATACGTAACCCCTTCTTCCCCTTGGGGAACTTGTGGAGTCAAAGGGGTCGATTCATCCTTGGGAGTGGGAGCTCTTTGAACCGCTTGTCTTTAAGGCATGATCCAGAAGAGCAAGAGACCATCCATTAGAATACGGGAAACCTTAACTTAAGTATAAAGCATGACATAGGATGTGAAGAGGTGAATCATTCTAAAAACACCTCATATCCTCCTATTCATAGTTGTGGTGCACTTCACAACCATGAATAAGACTCTACTTGAGGCGGTGTGTTGGATTTTTGAGGATCATTTACAAACCTAGCGCTTTAATACAAAACTTTGTCGTGACCCCTGTCCTAGGGCCTAGGAGTAACACGGAGAATAGGGAACTTGAAGGTACTCCAAACAATCCTCTTAACCATATATGGCACATCTTTGGTTGCGGAAGCAAAAATTAAAGCAAATAAGATAGATTCTAGGGTAAGCGGGACTTTGGTCTCATACTATAGGGATGTTGTAGGGGAGAGGATTAGCATGAATCACTTAGAAAATAAAGTCTAAGGGGAAGGAAAGTATGACTCATGCTATGGGAAAATTAGGGACTTAGGACTTTCATCTCATCCATACAACAAGCATTCAATACATGAGAGGGTATAAGAGAGTCTTTTATATTATGTAGCATAATAAGAGTTGAGCTCATAGCATATATATCCAAATATCCAACAAAACCTCTAATACGAATGGAATGGGGGCCAAAACATCTCTTGGTATCACCCTCAAAAGACAATATCCATAATTATACAAGTCTTAATAAGGCAGGAAAGTAAATGGCTATTGTCCCCTAACTGGAGGACTCACCAAAAGTGATCTTCAACCAAATTGTCTAGCCACGTTGAGGAGGAGGATGAATAGGAGCTCTGGTTTCTACATGGTTAGATCATGTAGGCAAAAGAGTATGCGTTAGTACTTGGAATGTACTAAGTATGCGGTGTGCAATGCAACAGGAATCATAGCCATAATTTAAGCAATATGCATAATCAGAGTTGATGAATATAAGCTTAATATGACATAGATGATCGATGCCTTTATCAAATACATGCAAGAGGACAACTAAATCATAAATCATAACATACTTAGTTAGAAAGGGACCATAACCAACAAATAAGACCAATCAAGCTACTACTTGGAATCCCAATGTTCACTCCTCATAGAATGAAGGAGTGGTATAGTTTGCCAAGGTAGACCAAACACTAATCTTACGGGAACAACACCTCTTTTGATTACCTTACGGGAACTTCACCCTTTTGGTTAATCATAAGATGAGAGCCTTATGGGAATACCACCCCTTTTTGAATAATAGAAAGTGGAAGCCTTACGGGAACACCACCCCTTTTGGATATTAAGTGGCATGTGCCTTTCCCTTTTCAGTTAGTCATGCTATAAGCAATTCACACACTTATGGTAGCAACATAGTTAAGGGACAATGGCTACCTACCGAGGTCCGATCGGTGCTAGGTCACAATCCCCAAAGAATACTCAAATCATACTTATAGTCATAATATGCAAGGCATCACAATATCATAATATTTCATAGAGTAGCTTATCAAAACCAAAGCTTCATAATATCAAATAGGGCTTCATAACTTTAATAACTTTTCACAATATTCTCATATCTCATAGCATGCATAATAGCCCCTTTAAAATTCATAACATTCATAGTTTACATATCTTGCCATAAGGTCTTTATCAACATAGGAAGCTTGGAACACGTCTTTAATCAAAACATGGTGGGTATGTACATATGTTCAAAATCATGCAAATTCCAAGATTTAGGACATGAGAAGAGTAGACAAAGCCCTTTTTAATTTATTCAAATTAACCCACTACAACACCATAAATCTTAGTTAGGGCTTCCTTACACCTCATAAAAATTCACAAATTTCACATGGCTTTTCAATGCATAATCATGTACAGAGGTAAAACATTATTAATCTCTTCATAATTTTATCAAATAAAAGAGTTCATAAAATATCCATAAATATCATAACATGAAAATAGATAAGGGAGAAGAAAGGTAGAACTTGTGGAGGAAAGGTTTTCACAATCAAAACCCACATACCTTGGTGATAAAAGATGGAAAAACCTTGTGGAAAAATGAAAGAAAACCCAAAACCCTAGCTTGTAATTCTTGGTTGAGAGCCCTGAAGAGCTTGGGAGGAGTTTAGGACTTGGAAATATTTTTGAATGAAGAGGAATAGGGTCTATTAGGGTTCTATAGGGCTGAAAAGGGCTTGTTTGAGGCTTAAATGACATAGTATAAACATATAATACTAGGAAAAGTTAGATTTTCCCTTATAAAAATTCTTCCAAATAGGACCTGAGACCGCAATTTTGGGTCGTGGTCCAGTCTATGGACCATAGGTAAGGGTTTTTGTCTGATAATGTTTTGGAACTTCTGAACTTGCTCTGATCCTCAACCTATGACAAGACTTACAACTCATAAATCAATCTACGAGAAATCTGATAAGTCATAAACTCAACTTCAAAAATTAGCATTTTCACCAAGTTTGGCCATCATTTCAAGAGCCCAAGATACAGCCCGTGGAGGTACTTATGACCTGTAGGCCCTTTCGTAAAACCCACAAGCAGTTGGAAAACTTCCACATTTCATTTCTTAGGCTCTTTTTTCACCTTCAAACATGTGGGACCTTAGACCCTTTGATTCAATCAAGGAGGGATCAAGATCTTGTTTAGACTAAATATCCTCAATCAATGATGATTCAAAGCCATTTACTATCAGGACACAACCATTTTCGGCCTTATTCAATTTTACCCCTAATATAGCCAACCTATGAACTTCATTTGCCAATTTTCTCCTCCCATCATCTTCAAGTTGTGACACACTACTTATGGACATTCTACTAAGTACATCGGCTACAACATTAGCCTTTTCCGAGTGATACTTGACACTCATGTCATATTCATTGAGAAGTTTCAACCATATCCTTTGCCTTAAATTGACATCTCTTTATGTAAACACATATTAGAGACTATTGTGGTCGGTGAACACATCGACATGGACTCCACACAAATAATGACGCTATATTTTCAATGCAAACACCATGACCGCTAGTTTAAGATCATGTGTTTGCTAATTCTTTTCATACACCTTTAGTTGCCGTGAAGGAAAAACAATCACCTTACAATTTTGCATGAATTCACAACCCAAACCAATTCTTGAGGCATCACAATAAATAACAAATCCATTGGTACCCTCCGACAAAGTCAAGATTGGAGCCGAAGTTAACTTATCTTTCAAAGTTTGGAAACTTTTCTCACATTCATCCGTCTACACAAATTTCACTTTATTTTGAGTCAGCTTAGAGAATAGAGATGAAATGGAGTAGAACCTTTGAAAAAACTCCTATAATACCCCGCTAGGGCCAAGAAACTCCTAATATCCGTACGAGTCAATGGCCTTGGCCAATTTCTCACTGCTTCAATTTTCTTGGGTTCAACTTTTATCCTTTCATCATACATAATATGCCCAAGAAATGCAACCCCTTTAAACCGAAATTCACATTTGTTAAACTTGGTAAATAACTTCTCATCTCTCAAAGTTTGAAAGACCACTCACAAATGCACTTTGTGATCTTCTTCTTCCCATGAATAAACCCAAATATCATCAATGAATACCACTACAAACATATTGAAGTAGGGATTGAACACCCCATTCATAAGATCCATAAAGATAGCCGGTGAATTAGTCAAACCAAACGACACCACTACAAACCCAAAATGTCCATATCTCTTCAGAAAGGATGTCTTGGCAATATCACATTCCCTCACTCTTAATTGATGATAGACAAACCTCAAATAAATTTTGGAAAAGTGCGTAGCCCTTTGCAATTGATCAAATAGGTCATCAAACCTTGGGAGGGGATACTTGTACTTGATAGTAACTTTGTTGAGTTGGAAATCACGGATATACATTTGGAGTAACCCATCCTTCTTCCTAACAAAGAATATCAGGGCATCCAATAGAGATCTACTAGGTCTAATAAATCCCTTGTCTAGAAAATCCTCTAATTTCTCCTTTGACTCCTTCAATTCTACAGAGGCCATTCTTTAAGGAGGGATTAATATAGGTTGGGTGTCAGACAAAGGATCTATGCTAGAATATTTCTCCCTTTCTGGAGGGACACTAGGCAACTCTTTAGGAAACACAATAGAAACTCATTTACAATATAAATCAACTAGAGAGAAGGACTTTCAGATGTGACATATTTAACCCTTACCAAATTATAGATACGCCCCTTAGAAATTATCTTATGGGCTTTAAGATAATAAAAAAATCAACCTTTACATGAAGAACTACCACCCTTCCACTCAAGACTAAGCTCATTTGGGAATTGGAACTTAGCAATATGGGTTTGACAATCTATGAAGGCATAATATGCATGAAACCAATCCATCCCAAGTATGACATCAAAATCTACCATAGAAAGTTGTACCAAACCACAAGGAACAACTTTATACATGATAGACATGGGATAATCTCTATAATTGTTTTGTGCAAGAATAGACTCACCAACGAGAGTACTAACTTTAAAGGTCTCAATAAGAGTTTCAAGAAATGCATGAAATCTATTAGCAAAAAATGGTGTGCCAAAACATAAATTTTCTCCCTGATCTAGGAAAGCATAAGCATCAAAATCATAAACTTTCAACATACCGGTAACCACATCTGGGGCATCTTTCACCTCTTGACGACCATGCAGGGCATATAACCTATTGGCTTTTGGGGCTCCTTGTGCTTGTCCACCTTGTCCTTGAGGATTTGAATTTCCACTCTTACAATCCCTTTCCAAATGGTTGGGCTTACCATAATTTTAACAAATATTTTGGCCAGTTAGATATTCACCCTTGTGGAGCTTCCCACACTTTGCACACTTTGGATAAGCTTGTACACCCATACCTCCTTAGGGATTTGGGTTGGTACCCTTATCTTTGTTGTACTTAGGAAGAGGAGTGTTAGTCCTTGATTTCCTTGTTTGTGACCATCTTGGAATTTACCATGGCGACCACTCCCTTTGTTAAAGAATCCACCATCAACTCTAGCTCTCTTAGACTCCCTAGAGCTTTCCCTCACCTTCTCATCTTCAATATATTTTTCATAGGTCATTAGGTAGGATATATCCATTTTTTTTATGAGCATGCCCATTTTGCATTCCTTAGAGACCATGTCCAAAACATCGGATCTGAATTTACTCATTCTATCTCTTAGATCTGACATAATGAATGGAGCATACCTGGGGAGCGTAGTAAACTTGAGAGAATACAATATCACACTCATTTCCCCTTGATTAAGGTTTATGAACCCTTGAACTTTAGCCTCCCTCAACTCCAATGGAAAGAACCTATGCAAAAATACTACTTTGAATTCCTCCCATCCAACTTGGCACGTTTCCTTACCTATTTCTTTAACCCATTAATAATACCAAACTTTTTCCACCCTTTTTAATTGATAGGATATAAACTACAACTATAATTCCATAAGCCTCATCAAGAAACACAATTATGTCCTCATTAACTTTCAACCCATGTAACTTCAGCGGGTTTATCCTCATGAAATCGCAAACTCTTGTTGCTGGGGTAGGTCCTTGAGGAGCAATAACAACCTCTATGTTAGATTCAATTTCCAAAGCTTGGGTTAACATAGCGAAAGCATTCCTAAACTCTGCATGAGAAGCATTCTCCTCTTGTTTCTCGAGAGGGGCTCGATCTTTGGGCTCACCCCATAGCAATGAAGCTCTTCTTGGTCAAATTTTCTAGAAATGGCAAAGAGGGCATTGTTAGTTAGAGGAATAACCTTAGATACTTCTATTGGCATGAAATTAATCATAATGAAGTGAAATATTTCCTAAAATACCTCATAGACTCCTATTCATATATGTGGCGTGCTTCATGCCCATGAATAAGACTTTACTCAATGCGGTGTGTTAGATTTCTTAGAATCATTTACAAACCTAGTTCTTTGATACCAAGCTTGTCACGATCTGAGCCTAGGTCCTAGGCATGACACAATGAATAGGAAACCCAAAATTAACCCAAACAAGCCTCTTAGAATATTGTTTGCACATCCTTGGTTGCGGAATATAAAATAAGCATTCAACAAATACTTCTAAGGGAATAGGGGATTATAACTCACGTTATGGGCACGAGTATGGGAAAGGGATGTGGATGAATAACATAACAATCAATAACTAAGGGGTGGGTAAGTATGACTCAAGCTATGGAAAAGTATGGATTTAGGACCTTCATTACTTTCCATCATCAATAGCATCACATAATATCACATAGGGGATAGGGACTAAACAATAGGATCCATATAAGCTCAACATCTTATCATAGGTACATAGCATGGTATCCAACAAATGCCTCTAAGTATGAATAGGACGGGGGACAAGGCATGTCCAAGGCTCACCCTCAATATAGAAAGTACAGTACTAGTGTCTCAAAATAAGCACAATGGGAATCAGATCTTATCCCAGAAATAGAGGACTCACCACTCAATAAACTTTACCGATCTAAGCTAGTTATGTGGATGAGGATGGATAGGAGCTCTGGTCCCTACATGGTTAGATCATGTAGGAAAAAAGTATGCATTAGTACTTGGAATGTACTAGTATGTGGAATGCAATGCAACAATAGATCACAAGCTTCATAAACAAGATGCATAATCATATGCAATATAAAATAAGCTCAATATGTCATGCATGAGTATGCTTTAATGGAAACTTACATGACAAATAAACTTTTTACATCATATATATGTGGGAGAAGACCATAACTGACATACACCATGTAAGATACTACATGCAATCCAATGAACTACTTCCATTGGTAAAAGGACAATGAACTCCTTCCATTGGGAAAAAGGGAAATCTACTTGCCAAGGTATATGTCCAAAGCTAAGTTCGTAATTGTATCTTTCATAAATATAATGGCCTATGTGGATCCACTATCCTAACATAGCCTACAAGGGTTCCTATGGTGGTACATAGTTTGTGGGGAAAAGGGTTGATACTAGGACTCTCTAGTCGAATCTCATCTCAATGCCCCTTTTGGTGCTAAGTCATTCCCATGGAATACATTTGAAAACATATGCATAATCATAATCATCAGAAACTTAAAAATCATAGCTTTAACATCATAATAGAAGTAAGTCAACTTGACTAAAGATCCACATGTAGGGCTTGCCTCTCTTAAAAAGGATTTATCTTTAAACATAGCTTTGAGGGATTCAAAACATCATAACTTTCATAAACCTTCATAATTGAACCATAATCTTTGGAGATATTACTCCCTTTCATAACTTTGATATGATGATTGGGTGGATTTCTTGCATATGCACTTTAAATCATGAAAATCAAGAGGACTCTGCATCATTGTAATGAAAATCATCAATTAAAATATTTTTAGACCAACCACAACAATCATACATATCATCTTTGAAGATTAAACATAGGATCATGAAATTCATCTTATAATATCATCAATTTAATCATAACTCATGATAACATAACTCCCATAACTTGATAATCATAAAATAGGTCATAATTTAAAACTCTTGAATTAATTCATGCAATTAGATGAAGAATATAACATAGTTCATATATAATTGGATAATTAGATGTATCCCATAAGAAATTAATGTTAAATCTTAAAAGAAATTTCAAAAATTAGGTTTGAGACTCCATGGGCGGAGGAACCCATGGATGATGAAACCCGCATACCTTTGATCATAGAAACTTATAGAAGAAGACTTAAAAACTTTGAGAATCCTTTTTATGAGATTTGTATTCAATGCAGGAAGCTTGATCTCCAAGAAATTTTAGAGAAATTGATGGAGGATTTTTAAAGAGAAGTTTGCGAGGATTTGAGGGTGTTTAGATAGAGGATTCAGTCTAAAAATAAGAGAGTTTTTGTGCAAATTACGTATATAAAGGTGTTGGGATAGGTTCCAACTAACTTTATAGGCATGAAACAAAACTCAAAAAAATTTGAACTAAGCGGGACCAAAGGGCGCCACACAGACTTGTCGCGTACCCTACTTTTTTGTGCGATTTCATCTGAAAAGTCATTTTTTATATGGGTGACATAAAAATCGAAGGTGACCTTTTTCCTATATAATATTTCCTTCTTAAGAACAATACGAAGTTGGATTGCTGAAACAACACACGGATTTTAAGATATTCACTAAATACATCATAGGGTGTTTTCGAGCTACGTCGAGGGGTGTTACAATATCTTCCCCTTGGGAACATTCATCCTTGAAGGTTATAAAGCTACACTTGATAGGAATGACACGATACTTTTCATCCCTAACATAAATGCATCAATGAAACTTAAACATCATTTTCATAAAAGCTTAAACTTATGCATAAAAATGCCATTAAAACATGATACCATGAGTATGAATGCATGCAACTTGACTCTAAGGGATGAATTACATGACTTAACATCTTAGACATGATCACCTTATTATCTTAGGCTTGATTAGAGTGGGAAAATAGGGATATCATTTTATCATGTTGGCTTTCGCTTCCCAAGTTGCACTTTCAACTCGTTGGTTCCTCCAAAAGACTTTAACAGACACTACTTTTTGGTTTCTCAATCTCTTTACTTGTCTATATAGTACCTCTACCGGAACTTCTTCATATGTTAAATTCTCCTCAATATTAACATCTTCTAATGGAACTATGGTATTGGGATCCCTCATGAACTTTCTCAATATTGACACATGAAAATTGGATGAATTGTGTTTATCTCTAATGACAACTCTAACTCATATGCCACCTTATCAACCATTCTTACAATATTATAAGTCCCTACATACCTAAGGCTCAATATCCCCTTCTTACCAAATCAAACCATGCCTTTCATGGGTGACACCTTCAAGTAGACCAACTCATCAACATTAAACTCAAGGTGTTTTCTTCTCACATCGAAATAGGACTTTTGTCTACTTTAGGCCATTTTCAATCTTTATCTTATGTGTCTTACTTTCTCTATGTCATACATGACTAAATCCGGTCCTATCAAGTCCATTTCCCCAACTTCAAAACATCCCACCAATGACTTACAACTTCTCCAATATAGGTCCTCAAATGGAGCCATCTCAATACTTGAGTTATCACTATTGTTGTAGACAAACTCGATAAGAGGTAGATGACCATCCCAAGTTCCCTTAAATTCCAAGACACAATCCCTCGACATGTCTTTCAATGTTTGAATTGTTCTTTTAGCTTGTCCATCGATTTTGGGATGGAGTGTGGTACTTAACTTCACCTTAGTACCAAGACCTCTTTGTAATGACTTCCAAAAGTGAGAGGTAAATTGAGTACCACCATCCAAAATGATGGACAATGGAATCTCATGTAACTTCACAAACTCTCAAGTATATAACTTAGCATAATCCTCAGTACCAAATGTTGTTTTAATTGGCAAGAAATAAGCCGATTTGGTCATCCGATCCACGACTACCCATATTGAATCTAAGAGCCTTTTTTCTTAGGCATCCCTACTACAGAATCCATGTTAAACTCTTCCCACTTACAAATAGGAATCTCAATAGCTTGAGCCAAACCATCCGATCATTGATGTTTCACATTAACTTGTTGACAATTGGAGCATTCAGACACAAATTTAGCAATGTCTTTTTTCATTCCATTCCACTAATATACTTCTCTCAAGTCTCTATACATCTTAGTGAAACTGGGGTGAATAGAATAGGAAGAATTGTAAGTTTCTTGCAATATCAAATTTCTCAACCTATCAACATCCGACACACATAATCTCTCTTGATAACAAAGGACCCCATCTCCCCTTTGTGAGAAGACCTCTATCTTTCCTTCCTTAACCAAGGCCTTCAATTAAATCAAAGAGGGATCAGGATACTTTTAGACATAACAACCTCAATCAACAATGATTCGAAGCCATTTACTACCATGGCACCGCCATTTTTGGCCTCATTCAATTTTATCCCAAATCTAGCCAACCTATGAACTTCTTTTACCAATTTTCTCTTCCCATCATCTTCAAGTTATGACACACTACCCATGGACATTCTACTAAGTGCATCAGCTACAACATTAGGCTTTCTCGGGTGATACTTCACACTCATGTCATAATATGTGAGAAGTTCCAACCATATTCTTTGCCTTAAATTGAGATCTCTTTGTGTAAACACATGTTTGAGACTCTCGTGGTTGGTGAACACAACAACATGGAATTCATACAAATAATGATGCCAAATTTTCAATACAAATACCACAACCGCTAGTTCAAGATCATGTGTTGGGTAATTCTTTTCATGCACATTTAGTTGCCTTGAAGAATAAGCAATCACCATATCATTTTGCATCAACGCACAACCCAAAACCAATTCTTGAGGCATCATAATAAACAACAAATTAGTCGGTACCTTCCCAAAGTCAAGATTGGAGCAAAAGTCAACTTATCTTTCAAAGTTTGGAAATTTTCCTCACATTCATCCATCCACACAAATTTCACTTTCTTTTAGGTCAACATAGTCAATGGAGATGAATTGGAGGAGAACCCTTGAATAAATCTCCTATAATACCCCGCTAGGCCCAATAAGCTCCTAATATCTGTAGGAGTCAATGCCCTTTGCAAATTTGTCACCGCCTCCATTTTCTTGGGTTTAACTTTTATCCCTTCACTAGACACAATATGCCAAACAAATGCATCCTCTTTCAACCAAAATTCATATTTGTTAAACTTGGGAAATAACTTCTCATCTTTCAAATTTGCAAGGCCACTCTCAAATGCTCTTTGTGATCTTCTTTTTCCCATGAATAAACCTAAATATCATCAATGTCACGATCAGAGAGTAGGACCTAAATGTAACATGGCAAATGAGAACTTGAGAGTCCTCAATCAAGAAATCTTAGCATCGATTCAAATATCATTGGTTTGGAAAAGCGTAAAAATAACAAGTAGCACATAATTCTAAGGGATTTCGGGGCTTTGGACTCACAATGTGGGAATGTCGTTGGGGAGGGAATTTACATGAATCACATAGCATATAACAAGTATGTTCTAAGGGGCAGATAAGTATGACTCAAGCTATAGGGGCAAGAAGGGACTTGGGACTTCCCACATAAGCACATTCTCATCAAGTCGTACCATAGTAACATAAGCATAATCATAGGCAAAGCATAAATAGCCATAGCATCTCAATAAACACATAGTACGACGTACAATAGAATTTGATATATCCAACAATGCCTCTACATAGAATAATACGGGGCCACGACATAATCCAGGCTCACACTCAAGTCATAAGATAGAAAAGACATAACAAATCATGAGATAGAGAAAGGTGGGTCTTGCGCTTGAAATAAAGAGCTCACCCCTAGCAATAATCCAAGGTTATCATGACCCGAGAGTGGGGCCTAGATGTGACATGGAAAAGGAGAACCCAAAAGTCCTCGATCAAGCCATCATAGAATCATTACTCACATCATCGGTTTGGAAGCACGGGAAAAGTAAACATATAGCACATAATTCTAGGGGAAACGAGGCTTTGGACACAAGCTATGGGGATGTTGCCGGGAATGAGATTAGCATGAATCACATAGCACATAACAAGTATTTCTAAGGGGAGGGTAAGTAGGACTCAATCTATGGGGACACACCAGGTTATAGGACTTCCCACATAAGTATATTCCCAACATTCACAAGTCCAAGCATAACCATAGGCATAGTCGAAACATCATTCTCATAGACAAATCTCAATAGTCATAACAACTCATCAAAATATAATACAACGTGCAAGATTCTAACATGTCCAACATAGCCTCTCCATAAG
The DNA here is from genome assembly GCA_038996855.1 of Solanum aculeatissimum. NCBI lineage: Eukaryota > Viridiplantae > Streptophyta > Magnoliopsida > Solanales > Solanaceae > Solanum > Solanum aculeatissimum. The sequence goes on from JBCEWC010010872.1 coordinate 14,522, forward strand.
ATAGAGCGGGGCCTCGACATAATCCGAGATCACCCTCAAGTCATAAAGAAAGAAAGTAAAATAATATAAGGAAGAGGAAAGTAGATATTGCTCTTGAACAAAGGGCTCACCACAAGAAAAGGCTTCAAGGATATCACTCATCGTTCAACGGTAGATAGAGGTCATCATTGGTCTCTACATGGTTAGAACATGTATACAAGAGTATGGGTTAGCACAATAAAGAACTAAGTATGCAGGCATGCAAATACGTGTGCACATGAACCTATAACAACCTAAATGACAAGGGAACATACATAGAAGATAATCTAAGAAAGAATAATATATCAATATGCCATGATGACCATAATTCATGAAATGCCATAATGCTTATAGAATAGAGGGGATTAGGGTTTGATTTACGGAAGTTAGGAAACCTTAGAAAGGCTAAAAGAGGCATAGGAAATAATTAAATTACGAATTAACCATTAACGAAACAGACTAGATCACTGAATACAGTGGCTTACGGAAGGCACCCAGTGGCCATCCAGAGGCTCACGGACCGTGAGCCTATCCGTGAGACCTCACTTGGTCTCGACTTCGGCTTGAACTCTTTAGCGACTTTCTAGATCACTTCATGAGGGGTATCATGGACCGTGTAGCTGAACACGCACCATGTAATGGTCTGTGGAGCATCACTTGGTCCGAATTCCAACCACAAACCTTGGAAAACTTTCTGGATCAACTCACGGGACCCCTTCACGGGCCGTGAAGAGTCACACGGACCGTGAACTAGTTTGTGGGATTACACTTGGTCCATGGCTTGGCCCCCAAACCCCAAGAGCACACTAGACCAACCCACAAGCACGCCCACAGACCATGTACCACCAAACGGTCCGTGGTCCCACCCTTAGATCCAATTCCGGAACCCTTTTCCAGCATACTTCCAATTACGGGCAGTCTCACTACTAGGGCCGTAACTTTCATATCCAAAGTCCGAATTGAGTGAAACCAGTTGAGTTGTGAAGATAACTCAAAGATATTCGATTGGATATATAGTACCCCACACAGTGAATCTCGTACCAAAAGGTATGTCTTTTCAAAGTCCACTGCCCAACCAGCCTTACAACTTCACCAAACGGTCCTTTTGAATCTGGCAACTTAAATTCAACCCATGGCTACCAAGATTCAACAATGACAAGTTCACACTAACCCTTGACCAATTATTATGAAGTTCAAAAATTTTTGGGTCATTATATCATCTCCCCCTTGGAAACATTCGTCCTCGAATGAGCTAAAATTATGGCTTGAGTTCAACAATCAAACAGGAGACATTTTCATCAAAACTTATAACGGATCATGCATCATTTCAAAAGTTAATCAAAACTCATGTCAAAACATCATTTAAACCATTTCCGTGCCCATGTATGAATGCAATGTCATGAAACTCAAGAATTTAAAGAATTAAGACCATACAAGGGTAGAACCTAGTACCTTAGGCTTGAGTAGATTGGAAGAGATAGGGATATCGCTCCATCATATCCAACTCCGCTTCGTACGTTGGACTCTCCATGTATTGGTTCCTCCAAAGCACCTTGACCGAAGCTACCTCCTTTTTGCGAAGCCACTTCACTTGCCTATCCAAAATTTCAATCGACACCTCTTCATAGGTCAAATTCTCCTCAACCGTCACACCCTCAAAAGGTGTAATTGCCTTAGCATCACCAACCAACTTCCTCAACATGGACACATGGAATACCGGATGAATGGAGCTCATGTCTAAAGGCAAATTCAACCTATAAGCCACATTGCCAACCCACTCCACAATCTCATAAGGTCCGACATACTGGGGGCTTAGCTTGCCCATTTTTCCAAAATGCATGATGCCTTTTATGAGGGACACTTTCACATAAAACCACTAACCAACATGAAATATAAGATCCCTCTTCCTAATATCCGAAAAAGACATTTGGCGACTTTGAGCCATCTTCAATCTCTCCCTAATCAATTTCACTTTCTTAATGGCCTCAACTACCAAATCTGGGCCTAACAAAACTGCCTCACCTATTTCAAACCAACCAACCAGAGATCTACATCTCCTAACATATAAAGCTTCAAATAGAACCATACCAATGCTAGCATAAAAACTATTGTTGTAGGCAAACTCAATGAGAGGTAGATGATCATCCCAATTTCCTTTGATTTCCAACACCCAACCCCTCAACATGTCCTCCAAGGTTTAAATTTCCTTTCGTCTTGTCCATCGATTTGAGGATGAAATACAGTGTTCAACTTGACCTTAGTACCAAGTCCCTTTTGAAATGACTTCCAAAAATTAGAAGTAAATTGAGTACCACGATCCGATATAATAGACCTCGGTACACCATGCAACCTCACCAACTCCCGAATATACACCTTGGCATACTCCGCGTCACTATAGGTAGTCTTAACTGATAAGAAGTGAGTCGACTTAGCTATCCTATCGACCACAACTCAAATAGAATCGAAGTGTCTCCGAGTATGGGGTAACCCCACCATAAAATCCATGTTCACATCTTCCCACTTCCAAGTAGGAATCTCGATATCTTGGGTCAAACCACAAGGCCTTTGGTGTTCCACTTTTACTTGTTCGCAATTAGGACATTCCGACGCGAACTTGGCTATGACCTTCTTCATTCCATGCCACCAATACAACTCTCTCAAATCTCGGTGCATTTTGGTAGATCCCGGATGAATAGAATAT
>JBCEWC010010873.1:0-17239 GCA_038996855.1 Solanum aculeatissimum
ATGCCATAAAGGTCATGATGCATGCCATGCCATAATGCTCATATAAGTAGGGTAGGGGATGGAACCATAACCGACATAACAAATCCATGTGAGCTACAACATTAACTTGCCCCAATGCGACCCCTCATTGGGTAAGAGAAGATTACTTTCCAAGGGTAATCTACATCACACCTTACGGGAAATAATACCCATGTCGGAGGATGACCACCTTCCTCACGGGAAACAACACCTATTTCGAAGGATTTCATAACAAGGTATAACAAATCACATCATGGTATACCTTACGGGAAACAATACCCATGTCAGTATCAAGGCATACCTTACAGAAAATAACACCCATTTCGGTACCAACCCATGTAGGCTCATGGTTTCGGGAAAGGAGTGGGACCCTTAGGGATAGCCCACTTACTACTCCAATATTTCTCGGTACTAAACCATCATCCCACAAGAATACTTATACATATATATATATATGCATGCTTTTAAACAGAAACTTGACACTTAAACTTCATATCATGCATCATGGGCATAGGATCCAAACATACTTTCAAATACTTCATACATACTTGACAAAAGCTTACATAGTTCAAAATCATGCATCATGAGCTTAAAAGCCAAATCAACCTTCATGCCATGCTTCATGCAAAGAGTAGCTCCATATACATGGGCTTGTTATAACAAGCAATCAAGATATGTCAATATGGTGCAAGCACCCAGAATTCATTAACGAAACTTTAGTAGCAACCCTTTGTCTCATTAACTATGTGCCACCATAGGAGCCCTTTTAGGCTAAGCTAGTGGATCTACCTAGGCCATTTATGTTATATAAAGATGAATGCGAAGTGATGGAATTCCACTTGATAAGTGGTCTTCCCATGCCAGTGTAGGGGGTTATGTTGTATTTCATGTAGTATCTCACATGGTCTTATATGTCGGTTAAGGTCCACTCCCACAACTTCATGATTCTATGATATTGTCCCATCATATGTGTTTCGTTATGTGTATGAATTTTACTCATGTTGATCCGATATTCCTTGTGCATGCTTAAGCTCATATCTAAAGTCCCATTTTTGTCCCATACATGTTTTTCTTTATTGATCAATGATGGAAATACAATTCTATATTTGTATTTCCATCTCACATATTTAGGAAATTCCAAAAGTATTAATGCATAATTTGCCGGCATAATTTAATCATGTAGGGATAGGTTCTCCTCCATCGGCTAAAGATTAGTTTTTAGGCATTCGAGACTAGTACTTTTGTGGTGAACCCTTATTTCTGGCCTCTAGCATTTTCTATTCTAGCCATGCATTTTCTTTTGAGACTATGTATATGTTGGATATTTTTAGGCTTTTACATTCTATGTTGTTAAATGTTGAAGTATTTTCTATTTGATGGAGATTGATCGCTGACCCATCCATGGTTTAGATGGTATGATACTTGAAAAAAAATATGTTTTCATATATGCTTTTTAATGTTGCTTCATTGTCATAAGTCACCTATTGACCCTTCCACATTTTATTTCTACAATTCTTTAGGTTTTATGCCTATAAATGCTCGAGATATTAAGGATGACTTGGATGGGGTGCCTTCAGGTATCTCATTCACCGTGTGACGACTAGGCACGTAAGTCAGGTCATCACAAACCTAGTATCATATCACGAAGTTATAAAATGTTCCTCAGATATCTATGCATACAACATCGAATAGAGTCTCATTCAAGGTTGTGAAGCATACCACTATCTTTAGTGAAAGAGTATGAGATGATTTAGAAAAGTCTTCCCTTTTTTCTTGTTCATGTTATGCCCTTAGAGTTGACTAAGATTTTCCGATAACTAACAATGACCTCTTTGATTGTTTCTAGATCACGCCACTAAGAATATCCCCATACCAAAGAAGTACTCCCGAGCAACAAGCCCTTCCACTTCAACAAGATGATAAGGTGCCTCATGCGGAGTTTTGAGCTGCCTTCACTATGTTGGCCCAAATATTGACCAACAAAGCTAATTGGGAGATCACTATTCCTCCCCAAGTTCCTACTCTGACCACTTTTGTGAGAGACTTTATGAGGATGGCCCCTTTGGAGTTCCATGGTTCTGAGATAGAGAAAGACGCCATTGATTTTATTGATGAGGCCTACCAAATAGTAGCTGTCATGGGATTTCTATCAGAGGAAAAAGCCGAATTGGTGGCCTACCAACTCAAAGGGGTAGCCAAAAATATGGTACGCACAATGGGCAGATGAGAGGGGCCAAGGAGTGGGTCCCTTTGATGGGAAGAGTTTAGGTGTACCTTTTTGGATCAATTCTATCAGATTGAGTTGCGAGAGGCCAAGGTTCAAGAATTTATCAACCTCAAGCAAGGATCTTTGAGTGTAAGGGAGTACACCCTCAAATTTACTAAGATCTCCAAGTGTGCTCCCGTCATGGTTGCGGATCTGAGGGTCTATATGAGCATATTCATCTTTGGAGTATCAGATTTGGTGTACAAAGAATGCAAGACAGCGATGCTAGTGAAGGAGATCGATATCTCCCGATTGATTACTTATGCAGAACAAATAGAGGATGAAAAGCTAAGGGAAAGAACAATGGAGTCCAAAAGGGCTCGAGTAGATAGTGGAGGGTATTTCCACCAAAGGAGTGGAGGTCATAAGTCTCAAAATGGCCAAAGGCAAGGTGGACGAGGGTCTACCAACATTTCTTCTCCCTATCCCACTAAAGATAAAAGGGTTTCTCCTAATCCACAAAGCCCAAATTTCCCTAAGTGTGGAAGGCTCCACAAGGGAGAGTACTTGGCCGGATCGAATATATGTTTCAAGTGCGGGAAGCCCGGACATCATGCCAAGGATTGTAGAAGAGACAGTGCAAATCCCCAAGGGCAAGGTTGGAAATTCCAAGATGCCCAAAGGACCAACCATTTTTATGCTCTCCATGGTTGTCAAGAGGTTGAAGAGGCCCCAGATGTTATCATCGGTATGTTGAAAATTTTCAATTTTGATGCATATGCCTTATTAGCCTTGGGAGCTAATTAGTCATTTGTGAACCCATTTCTTGCTAAGAAATTTCATGCATTTCCTGAAGTCCTTCATGAGCCCTATGAAGTAAGCAACCCCATAGGAGAGTCCATCATTGCTCGAAGAGTCTATAGAAATTGTCCTATCTCTATTTTGTATAAAACAGTCTCTTGTGATCTAGTTGAGCTTTCCATGATTTATTTTAATGTAATAATTGGGATGGATGTGTTTCATGCCTCCTATGACTCCATCGATTGTAGAACTCATAGAGTCAAGTTTCAATTCCCAAATGAGCCTATTCTTGAGTAGGAGGGTAGTAACTCTTCATATAGAGGTCATATTGTTTCTTTATTAAAAGCTCAGAAAATAATCTCTAAAGGGTTCATATACCACTTAGTAAGAGTCAAATATATCACTTTTAAAGTTCCTTCTCTTGAGTCGATCCCCATTGTTAATGAGTTTTTTGATGTCTTTCCGGATGAGTTACCAGGTGTCCCTCCATAAAGGGAGATAGACTTCGGCATATACCTCCTACCAGACACTCAACCTATCTCAATCCCTCCATATAAAATGTCTCACATGAAGTTGAAGAAACTAAAGGAGAAATTGAAGGATTTGTTGGAGAAGGGATTCATTAAGCCTAGTAGGTCTCTATGAGGTGCTCTGGTGTTGTTTTTAAGGAAGAAAGATGGGTCACTAAGTATGTGCATAGACTACCATCAACTCAACAAGATCACTATCAAGAACAAGTACCCACCCCCAAGGATATATGACTTGTTTGATCAATTGTGAGGGGCTACACAATTCTACAAGATTGACTTGAGATTCAGATATCACCAATTACGGGTAAGAGAGAGTGATATTCCTAAGATGGTATTTTGGACTAGGTATGGTCACTTCGAGTTTTTAGTGACGTCTTTTGGTCTCAGCAATGCACCAACCATATTTATGGACCTTATGAATAGGGTGTTCAAGCCCCACTTTGACATTTCATAGTGGTGTTTATTGATGACATCCTGATTTACTCTCGAAGTGAGAAAGAGAACATGGAGCACTAGAGGGTGGTATTGTAAACCTTAAGGGAGTAAAGGATTTAAGAAAAATTTGACATATGTGAGTTTTGGCTAGTTGAGGTTACCTTTCTTGGACATATCATATCACGTGATAGTATCCAAGTTGATTCTAAGAAAATTAAAGTAGTGAGAAATTTGCAAAGGTCATTGACTCCTATGGACATAAGGAGTTTCTTGGGCTTAGTTGAATATTATAGAAGGTTTGTGTAAGATTTCTTCTCCATTTCATCCCCACTCACCAAGTTGACTCAAAATAAGGAAAGGTTTGTATGGACGGATGAGTGTGCAAAAACCGTTCAAACTTTGAAGGATCGACTAACTTCAGCTCTAATCTTGACATTGCTGGAAGAAAACGATAGGTTCATTGTTTATTGTGATGCACCAAGGATTGGTTTTGGGTGTATGCTAATGCAACATGGTAAGGTGATTACCTATGTCTCAAGTCAATTGAAGGTACATGAGAAGAATTACCTGACTCGTGATCTTGAGCTTGAGGCAATAGTGTTTGCCTTGAAATTTGGTGACATTACTTATATGGGGTTCATGTGGAATTCTTCATTGAAAATAATAGCCTCCAACATAAGTTCACCTAAAAGGATCTCAACTTAAGGTAACAAAGATGGTTAGAGCTACTCAAAGATTATGACACGAGTATAAAGTATCACCCGGGGAAAGCTAATGTGTTAGCCGACTCCCTTTAGTAAAATCTCCATGGGTAGTGTGTCTTACTTGGAAGATGAGGGGAAAAGGGAGTTGACCAAAGAAGTTCATAGGTTGGAAGATGTATGGGGGATAGATTTCAAGGGACCCTTTGTTAGCTCACATGGAAACAAGTACATCTTAGTGGTTGTGGACTATGTATCAAAGTGGGTGGAAGCAGTGGCACTTCCTAATAATGAAGGCAAGAGTGTCACAATATTCCTAAAAAGGAACATCTTCTCTAGGTTTTGCACCCCTTGGGCCATCATCAGTGATGGAGATTCACATTTCTACAACAAATTATTCAAAGCGCTACTTGAGAAGTACCGAATCAAGCATAGAGTGGCAACACCTTACCATCCTTAGACTAGTGGGCAAGTTTAGGTCTCGAATCGGGAGATCAAATAAATTTTATCCAAAATGGTGAATGCAAACTAGACAAATTAGTCATAAAATCTGGATGACACATTATAGGCGAATCATACTGCATTCAAGACTCCAATAGGTATGTCTCCCTACCAACTTGTGTTTGGAAAAGCCTACTATTTACCGGTAGAACTGGAGCACAAGGCAATGTGAGTACTAAAAAAGTTGAATCTGGATTAGAATGATGTGGCAACCTTGAGGTTGAACCAGTTGAATGATCTTGAGGAATTCCTCTTAAAGGCATATGAAAGTTCATCCCTGTACAAACAACGAATGAAGTTGCAGCATAATTATCACATAAAAAATTGCCAGTTCACACCCAAAGACTCGGTGTTGCTCTATAACTCTAGTTTGAGGTTGTTCCCTGAAAAACTCAAGTCTAAATGGATTGGATCCTTAAAAAGCATGAGTTTTTAGCCATGGAGCCATTAAATTGGAGAAAAAGAATGGCTCATCTTTCAAGGTGAATGGTCGAAGAGTAAAAATTTATCTTGGCAATGATGAAGATATTAAAACAGTGGAAGCATGGGCACTTGATGAAGTCTAAGTAATCAAGTGGGTTAAGTCGTGTTGTGACACTAAATCAGGTGCTACTTGGGAGGTAACCTAAGAGGAGTGAGGTGCTTAGGTGCCCAAGTATGTTCTTTTGACCTTGATTCTTTATTTTTGATATTTTGTGTGCATTGGGGACAATGCACAACTTTTTCGATGGCGTGTGGGTAGTTATAGGCCTCAGTGAAGTCTGAGTAGCCTTGGCCCATAACTATTCTGATTTTTTATCCAAAGGGTTTTATTGCCTGTGTTCTTTTTCTCTGTGGATATTTACTTTTTGTTGAATCGGTATGTTTAGGTAGTATTAGTAGCATACAATACCTATATCTATGGCATAATTATGTTTTTGTTGAAAAATGATACCCACCAAAAAATTTTGATAGTCAGTCTTGATAGTAACCATGTGTGCTTAATTGTTTGACAGTTCTTATTCTGATAAGTTAGGATAAAATGAGATAAAAAGCATGATTTGAATAGTCTATGTTGACATATATGCAGTTCCATGTGAGAGTGAGCTTACATGCCTGATTCAGCATTGTGTTTCAATTCAGAACTTGCCCTATTACTCTAACTTATACTGTAGATTAGTTGGTTAGGAAAGGATCTTAGGCCGTTGTTCTTAATAGTCCACTTAGCCTAAATAACCGACCCAATGTGATATATATCTTTTGATCTCTGTGTTTGAGTCTTGCATAGACCTCTTTCTTTGTAAATACCCAAGTAACCTTGCCTTGATAAATGAAGAGTCCAAAAATTAGCCCTGGTCCTTCCTTGAACATTGTGCACCTCGACTGAAGCAAAAATCATAAGTTGAGAGTGGCAACCAAAAATGGCCCTGGTTCTGGGGAAGGATATTGTGCACCTCAACTCAGGCCAAAAGCCTAAGTTGAGGGTGACTGGTGATAGGAAAGTCATGTAAAGAAGGGGAAACTAGTTATACAAAAAAAGGGGAGGAAAATATGCTAAAGGGTGTGAGAAAAATAATATAAAAAAAGCCTAATCAGTGTGCTAAATAGAAAAAGATTGTGAAAAATAAAGGCACTGTGCAAAATTTTAGTCTAAGGAACCTTAAAATGCTCAAAATGCGAGAAAAAAAAGTAAAGAAAAATACGAGTTAGTAGGGCAAAAGTGTAGAAAAACATAGTGTCAAGGAGGGCCATTAGTCACTATGTTTCTAAAGTATCATACCAAAAGCCCCCTGAGCCTACGTTATAAGCATAAAAAGTCCTAAAGTGATCCTAGTCCAACTAGTTGAAAGTGTCAGTCGTGTGTATATGGGCAAGCCTATGGTATTAATCACATTATTTGAATATCATTTGTGAGAGTGAGTGTTATAGTATTATCCCAAGTACTAAATTTTAAAATATCATCGTAGTGGGGAATGAGAATTTTTTGTGGGGACACTTGCATTGCACTGTTGATATTTAACTAAGTCAGTGTTGCTTATTTATGGTGGCATAAGTTATCATAGTTGAACTGTTGGGTGTATTGATCTACATTGGTTTGCTGGATAGCTATCTAATGTGTATTTGAAAAGAGGTGTGAGTGTTTGTGTTGGATTTTGATAAAGGTTGTGCCATAGGTTGAAGTTTGTGTGTCTCTATACTACTTATATAGATTGAGTCTGTCGCTTGAGGACAAGCAATAATTTTAAGTTGAAGGTGTTGATGTGCTGCCAAAATGCAACACTTTTGATACTTAAAACTTAGAATTATGTGTGTTCTCAAAGCGATGTTAGTAGATTGATGTGTTTGTGCGTTTGTTTTGCAAGATTTTAGTGTTGGCATGGTTTTTGGGCAAAGTAGATAAAGTAACAATTTTTGATGATCCATGGAACTTTTTATGGGTTATGGAATAGTTCATGAGCTGTAGATGGGGTCTCATAGCAATTTCCAGTAAGGCGTGAATTTTTTAGTTAAACTCTACAAAGGTAGTAGACGAGTCATAGATCAATCCACGAGTCATAGAGTGTGGTCGTGCCCTGAGGATCAAAAAGTGGAGAAGTTCTCAAAAGTCATCTGATGAATCCCCCCTACAAGTTGTAGAATCTTATACGGCCCATGGAAAGATCTCGTAGAAGTAGTCTTCAGAATCCAGTTGCAGTCAGACGAAACCCCAACATACGAGCTATAGATTGATGCACGAGCCATGAACCTGCCCGTAGAGTATGCCACCACAATTTTCCTATTCCATTTTGAATTTTTATTTTACACATTATAACTAGGGTTTTTGGTTATTTTGTCATTAAAAAGGATAGGAGTCACGAAATTTGAACAAGGTTTTAAGGTTATTTTGAGTGAAAAGGCATTATTGTGTGTTCTTAATTCGACCTTGTGATTCTAATCAGAAAGTTGAATTTCATATTCTTAATTCATCTGTGTAAGTGATTAATTATGTTACTTTCTTCGTAATTCTTGCATTTATACTGATCATACATAGCTAAATCCACAACTAGGATTGTGGGAACTATGAGGAACTAACAAGGTAAAATTGGATATTGTGTAATTCTTGGAATGTGTGTTAGGTTGTATTGATTAGTCCTCTTCACTTTAACTGCTTTTTAACAGAATCCTATGTTAGAACTTGCCTAGTGTTACTTGTCGGATCAAGAAAGTAATGAATAGGAAAAAAAGTAATTAACATAATTTGATTGAGATGTTCTCGTCTAATCAACCGAACTGGATCAAGGGGAGGTTGTACTAGGATAAAAAGTAAGGTTTAGTAATGTCACATCACAAAGATGGATCAAGTTTCATGATAAAATTTACCTATTCTCTAGATCAAACATTTAGGTGAACCTTGCTTACTGTCCTACACCTACAGACGGAAAAAAGGTTGCATTTATCCGATAATACAAAGTTAGAGATTCACGGAGAACACATTACTCTAGTTAGCTTTTCCATTGATTTCTTAACACCATTAGTTTAGTTTAGTTAATTTTACTTTACAACCCCCTTTTCTTGGAAGATAAATAAGTTAGTCATCCCGACTTACATTGACTTAATTCTTGAGTCTACCATATTTCCTGAGGGATCGACCCTAACATTGGTTAGGTTATTTACTTGAAAGAGACCACTTTACCTAATAAAGGAGGTGTGGCCTGAGTGACATCAACCACAAAGTTAAAAAGCTAAGGAACAAAGAAGTTGCATCCGTCAAAGTGCTTTGGAGGAATCAACAAGTTGAGGGTGCAACATGGGAAGCGGAAACTGATATGATGAAGCATTATGCATATCATTTCCACTCTACTCATGCCCACGGTATTAAGGTATTCTTCCCTAAGACCTCAATTACCTTGCATTTTAGTTTTTGTATGATGCATACACTTATTTTTATGTCTATGGACTGTTTTGGGACATGTGTTAACTATAAATTTTGAAAGTTTTATAAAATGATGTTTAAGTTGCATTTTTACATGCATATTAGGTTGTTAGATGATGATTAACTCTTTAGAGCCTGCCCTTAAGTACATTCAGGAACGAATTTTCCCAAAGGGGAGATATTGTAATGACCCTAAGTTTACACGCCTAAAAGTGCAGAAACAGTTGGACAGAAAATGACCTGGGGCCAATTCACAAAGCCGATTTATGGCCCGTGGAAAGGATGAAGACCCATAGGTTGACCCTATAAACATGAACTTTAGGAAAGCAAAAAGGTTTCCCATGTGGGGTAACCCACAAACTAAATAATGGCCCATAGGAAGTGACTTGTAGAAAAGAGTTTCGTGGTTTGGGTTGACAAAACAATTTCTGAAGATTAGAAAAGGAGAATAGAATGGATAGGACTTTGTTCGTGGTTCAAACCACTGCCCGTAATCGAAATTTCATAAGTTTCATCCAACAGTTTTAATGAAGGGTAGTTTTGTCATTTCTGCCAATCCTAATCCTAAGCTATACTGTTTTAGGGATTCTAAGGGCCCTAAATCATAACTTAAAGCCCTAGGACCCTCATTCATTCTCTCATTCTCCTATTCTTAAAATTCCTAAGACAAGAAATAATCCCTAGAGAAGAAGAACAAGATAAGGAGGCTGGGGTTTCAAAGGGAGTTTTCTTCAAATTACAAATTCCTTCTTCCTAAGATTACCAAGGAATGTAAATTTGATTTATTTGTGTGTCTCCTTTCACTGACAAAGTCCTACATAATGGATTTTACCTTTTCTTTAAGTTTCTTCAAGTTACCATGCATGCTAATGATAATGTTATGATATTTTACGTCATTAAATGATCTCAATGATATCTTATGATGTTTTGCTAAGTATTTGCATGCATTTAAGTTAATGATGATGACCCCAATGATGTGGGTTTAAGTATTGAAGTATGGGTTGTTTTACCTTGTTTAAATAATCATATGTTTTCATGTTTGTGCATGATCTCATAATTTATGAATGTTTCAACTTAAGGACTTAGTCCACCTAGTTTCAAGTCAAGTTTTGCATGTTTTATGATAAAGATTAGGACACTAAAGAAAGCTTTTAAAGTTATGATTATTCAAAGATATAAGCATGTTGATAATTGTCCTGAATATGTTTATGAATGTTCCTAAGATGAAATGATAATACTCACTTTGTGGTTCCTTCAGTTCGAGCTCCTCTTAAGTTGCTACTTTTGATTCTAAGTGTCATAAATTGACTATGCTTATATTTTAAATATTCTATGGGATTACTTAACATCTAATGAGACATTAAGGTGGGGTTCAGTATTGGAACCTTAGTATCAACCCTTTATCTCATTAACTATGTGCCACCATAGGAGCCTTTATATGCTAGACAAGTGGATCCACACAGGCCATTTATGTTATATAAAGATGCATGCAAAGTGATGGATTTTCACCCGGCAAGTGGTCTCCCCATGCCAACGTAGGGAGTTAGGTTGGATTTCATGTAGTAGATAACATGGTCTTATTTGTTAGTTAAGGTCTACTCCCACAAGTTTATGATTCTATCATATGGTCCCATCACATGTGTTCCTTTATGTGCATGACTTTTACTCATCTTGATATGATATTCCTTGTGCATGCTTAAGCTCATATGTAAATCCCATTTGTTGTACCATGTATGTTTATCTTTACCAATAAATGATGGCATCACAATTTTATATTTGTATTTGCATCTCACATAATTTGTACATTCCACAAGTACTAGTGCATATTTTGCTTGCATGATTTAACCATGTAGGGACAAGTGATCCTCCAGTGGCTCGTGGATAGTTTTCAAGTGTTCGAGACTAGTACTTTTGTGGTGAACCCTTAGTTCATGTATCTATCATTTTCTATTCTATCTATGTATTTTCTTTTGAGAATATGTATATGTTGGCCCTTTTGAGGCTTTTACAGTCTATATTGTTAAATGTTGAAGTATTTCCTATTTGATGGTGGTCGATCGTCTACCGGTTGACCCATCTATGGTTTAGATGGTATGATAGTTGGACTAAAATATGTTTTCATATATACTTTTTAATGTTTCTTCATTGTCGTAAGTTGTCCATAGAGCCTTCCCCATTTTATTTCTGTGAGTCTCTAAGTTTTATGCCTATGAATGCTTGAGATATTAAAGATGGATTGGATGGGGTGCCTTCATGTATCCGATTCATCGTGTGATGACTAGACCTCTAGGTTAAGTCGTTACAACCCTGTACATTAAAAAGTTTGAAACTAAGAAAAAATGTAAAATTTGAGTCTAGATAGGAAAGCATGAGCCCATTTACGACTCATGGTTTGATCCATTGGTCGTGGATAGGCCTCATTGTTTGATCGGGGGACTTGGGGAAAAAATGAAACATTAGAATTTAAGCCACGAGGTTATTCTATGACTCATACACGCAAGCATAAGTCATAAAGAGTGGTCATAGATAGGGTCTGGGAATTTGAAAATTTTGCTAAGTATTAAGGGAAGGAATAAGGTCAATGGATGGATCATGGTCTATTTTACAGACTGTAAATAGGGGAAATAGTTAGGGCTAGTAAAGGAAAACTTTTTCTTAGTATGGATAGGAAATGCGAGTGGTGTTTATGGGCAGTGGTCTTATCAACAAACTGTAAAGGAGTTTCATAAAGTGAGGTTTAGAGATATTTTCAGAGGCAAAAAAGTATAACCAGGATGAAACCATAGTTTACGAGTCGTAAGTGGATCTACGACTCATAGATCGTGCCCGTGGATGGATCTGATAAAATTTTAGTGAAGGGTTTTTTGGTAATTTCTTATCCCTTTAACCCCTAAACTACGTCGTTTCAACCCCAATAACTTACTTAACTACCCAAAATCTAATAAAACTACTCTCTTTCTTACTCAGTCTCATCCACCCCTAAATTCTCTCAAATCATTTCTAAGTTTTCTCTCCCAAAGGGATCCACCATTGAAGAAAGCTAGGGATCCAAGTTTCTCCACATATTCAAGGTTACATTCTTCCAATTTCTAGGGTTTCTTCAACTAAGGTATGCGAGGTTTCATCCATGGAGTCCAATCCAAACTCTACTTTTTCACAAGTTTCAAACATGAATTTTTATTGGTTTTCATGATTCCTCTTTAGATTCTTGAAGTATGATAATTAATTGATTAATTTACTTAATTATATATGAAATATGGTGATTTACAAGAATTGCATGATTTTCAAGGGATTTCATCTACTGCTAATTAGGCTTGTGAAATTGATATGGGTTCTCTTACTTATGATTCATTTTGATTTCAATTGCAATAATCTTACATGAATTTCATTCAATTCTATGATTTTAGACTTTATTGTCCATGAACTCATATTTTCCCCTAATTTCTATGTTAAGCTATGATTCATGAATAAGATTCCAATTATAAAAGTTTCTTATGATCATGATTATGAAAGGGTGACTCAAGACCCTAATGTTATGCAAGTTTACAAGATGGGGATTATATCCACACTTCATGCAAGTTATGTAGATAGAATATTCTTATGATATAAATTGATGTACTTGATTATTATACCTATCTTACAAGATATGAAAGTATGATTTTTATGAGTTACAAATTATGTTGATGACTATATATATCTATTGCATGTTATGTACTCCAAGGAGTTTGACTTAGCACTAAGTGAGGCTTGAGGGGAACTATTCCCAAGAGTCCTTATATAAATTCTCCTATCTCATAACTACATGCCTCTGTAGGATTATGTGCCTATACGGCGCAACAAGTGGATCCACATAGAGCATCATATTATGACACTCACCGAGGTAAAGTATAATCTACCTTGGAAGTAGACTACTCTTTCTCCAGTGTGGAGGCAATATCCGACTTTCATGTAATAACTCGCGTGGTCTTATTATTTATTATGGTCCTATTCCCATACATGTGTATGTATTCTAGGTTATGAATGTTTTATAATACTTCCTTCTATGATTTTAAATGATGCATAAATCATCCATCATCTCTTGTGCCTTATTCTATTGGTATAATTATGTATAATATTATTATGTTAGAATGTTTCTTTGATCCATTGCATGCCTACATACTTAGTACATTCCAATGTAATAACAAATACTCTTTGCCTACATGATATAACCATGTAGGGACGAGCAATGACCCTACTCCTCACTATTGTGGCTAGATTGGAAACTCTTCTTAAAGATTTTGATGAGTTCCCATGCTTTTGGGACAAGCCTTTATATTCATGCTTATGCACTTTTTTATGTTGAGACATTTATATTTTCTTCCTTTTATTGAGGGTGAGCTAGTAGCATATTCAAGACCCTGTTAAGTTTTAACTAAGTAGAGACATGATTAGACATAGTGATGTAATTACTTTATTGGAAACGTTCTTGACTTTATTTCTAGATTTGCCTATTGAGACTTATGTTTTTGCTTTATTTACTTATTATTATGCTTTATTACCTTATGCATGCTTATGTTATGCTAAGAGGCTTGGATAAGGCACCATTGAGTTACTCATTCACTTTATTACGATTAGGCCCTAGGCTTAGGATGTGACAAACTTGGTATCAGAGCATGAGGTTCTAAGGTATCCTAGGGAGTCCAACATGCCGCGTCTAGTAAATCTTGTTCAAAGGTGTGAAATACGCCACATCCATTAAAAAGAAGATATGAGATGTTTAGGAAATCCTAACTTCTTCTGTGATATATGTTGTGCCCTAAGATATGACATAAGTCTTTTTCCTCTAATTCCCTTCCTTTGAAATTTTCAGATAATGCTTCCACAACATGCACCATTGCAAAAGGAACTTTTTGCTAATAAGGACCAAGATTCTTTGGCTCCCCAAGTTCCTCAAGATCCTTTAGCCAACCAAGTGACTAAGGTGGAGTTTTGGACTGCAATTACTATATTGGCCCAAGCTATGACTATTCAAACCAATCAAGTTGCCACTTCTCCTAATGCTCCTACTCTGGCTTCTATGGTGAGAGACTTTGAAAAGATATATATTCCAGAATGCTATGGTTCAAAGGTGGATGAGGATCCACAAGAGTTCATTGATAAGGTATAAAAGGTGGTGGAGAAAATGGGTGTGTTATATGAGGAGAAGGCGGAGTTGGCGGCTTACCAACTCAAGGGAGTTGCTCAAGTTTGGTTCCCATAGTGGAAGTCCAAAACAGTTGATGAGGGTCCCATTGGTTGGGAGGCATTCAAGGACATATTTCTTGATTATTTCTTCCCACTTGAACTAAGGGAAACCAAAGCAATGTAACTTATGAATCTCAAGTAAGGTAGCATGAGCGCGAGGGAGTATGCCCTCAAGTTCACAATGTTGTCCAAGTATGTTGCTTCTTTGGTAGCCGATCCCAGAGCCCGCGTTAACACGTTCATTTTGAGTGTGTCTGACTTGGTGAAGATAGAGAGAAAGATCATGATTCTTGTAAAAGATATGGATATTTCATGGCTCATGACGAGCACATTAAGAGTTGGAAGCTTTAAAAGATGAGGTTGAGGGAGTCCAAGAAGGCTTACTTTGAAGGTGGATTTTTATATGCTGAGCCCAGTGGTAGACATTTTCAACAAGGCCAAGGTTCATCCAAAGTTTTGATAGGGATAAAGTGTCTACCCCTAAGGCTCCAGGTGATGGTGCTAATGCTATAGTGCTAACTTTTCTAAGTGTCCAAAGTGTGAGAGGAACCATGGTGGTGATTGCTTGAGAGGTACATATGCTTGCTTTGGTTGTGAAATATGGTGCACAAGATCTCTAAGTTCCTTACTATTTATAACAAAGGGAGAGAAGGACATCCATAAGGTCAAGGGGTTCAAAGAGGGCAAGTGCAATAAGGTGCCCAAGATCATCAAGGAGGTGGTCTCCATCGTAATTGATTTTATTCTCTATATGCTAGGCAAGAGGTAGGAGTCTCCCAATGTGGTTATAGGTATGTTAAGGGTCTTTGGTCTTGAGGTCTATGCTTTACTTGACCCTGGTGCTAATATGTCTTATCACTCCTTACCTTGCCATAAAGTTTGATGCATCTCCCAAAGTTTTGTTAGAACCCTACTTGGTCTAAACTTCGATTGGTGAGCTGGTTGTGGCTGAGAAAATCTATACAAATTATCCCATGCCAGACTTGCATAGAGTCTTTTCTAGTGATCTTGTTGAACTTGACATGATTGATTTTGATGTTATTCTTGGTATGGATTGGTTGCATGTGTAATAGTCCTATATTTATTGTAGAACCTATTGGATCAAATTTCATATCCCTAATTAACTCATTCTTGAGTGGAAGGGAGCTACTTTGGGGTTCAAGGGCAAGTTTATTTCGTATATCAAGGCTCAGAAAATGATTTTGAAGGGTTACATATACCATATTGTCTGCGTTAGGGATGTAGATTCCGATGATGCTACTCTTGATTTTATCCGTATCATTAATGAACTCTTCAATTTCTACCTTGATGACTTGCGCAATATTCCTCCCAAAAGGAAAATTAACTTTGGCATTAATCTCTTACCTGATATTCAACCTAGTACTGTACCTCCATATCGAATGGTCCCGACGGAGTTGAAAGAATGACTGACGGACTTACATTACTAAGGGTTCATAAGGCCTAGTGTATCTCCATGTGGTGCTCCCATATTGTTTGTATGGGAGAAGGATGGCTCATTACATATATGTGTGGATTATCGCCAATTGAATAGACACACCATAAAAAACAAGTATCAAATTCTGAGGTTTGACAATTTGTTTGATCAACTTCAAGGCACAAGATACTTCTCTAAAATTGATCTTTAGTATGGGTATACACAATTGAGGGTAAAGGAGTGTGGCATTCCAAAGACAACATTTAGAACCTGGTGAACATGTAACAACCCAAAAAAATTTGAAATCTACTTATGGTTTGCATTCTATGATGTACTATAAGCCATGGTTGATTTTTGGTAGCTACAGGTTGAGTTCAAGTGGCCAAATGCAAATTGGGCTACTTAGTGGCCTAGAGGGACAATTTTGGCAGTGCACTTAAAATAGTCATAGCGTTTGTTGTTCGATGAACCATGTGAGCTACCATATATCAAACTGAAGCTATTTGAGGTAGATTTGCAACACAAGTGGTGTCACTCCATTTGGAGTTCGGATGCGGGAGTTATGTCCCAAACAGTGAGACTGTCTAAAATTCGGAATCCATTGGAGATAGGCTCAGAACAATGACCAAGGACTTTGGCACGGACTGTGAAACTTTGCACGGTACGTCTAGTGCCTCGTCAAGTGTTCCAGTGAGCTAGGGGTGTCCTGGAACCACCCCTAATCCAAGTCTAAGTCAACGGAACCTTGGACGGTCTGTTTGACACCAAATGGCTCGTGTACTGCCTCGTGGAGTGAGGCAGTAGCTTGGACAAGACAAGGCTGATGTTTTTGAGTAAGTGTAGTTAGACAGTTCATTACACGGGTAGTTCCACCTTGGACGGACCATTTAGTGGTTCGTGATGTGTAACAGAAAGTCCTCCGAGCGTTCACACTGAAAATTTAGCTAAGGGAGGCTTAACGGCAGGTTGAACAGACCGTATGCCTATTGATGGCACTGTAGCAGCCGTTTGGGCACTGTTTCTACTTAAAAGTTCCGCCTTATTGATAGTAATTTCGTGATTTAACATTTCCCTAAGCCCCTTTTGGGTCCCCTAAAGTATCCTAAACCCCTAAAACATTTTCTAAACCCTATTTCACCCATTAGAACTCTCCAATACAATCTTTTAAGATCCTAAGATTCTGTTGGCCTCCATTTAAGCTAGCTTATAGAATTTGGGGAAGAAGACTTGATTAAGGTTGATCTTGTTGGCTAGTTGCTTGGATTAAGGTATGTGGGACTTGATTCAAGATCCTCTTTCATCCTTGAAGATCCTAAGAACCCTAACCCTTTTAAATTTATTTTAAGTTTTTCAATTGGTTATGGGGTTTTCCAATATTGTTGTAGATTAGTGTTAGGACTTGAGTGTTTTAGAACCTAGCTGATTTAAACATGATTTTACACTTGATTTCATGGGTGATTTATGAAACCCTAATTGTTCAACTTGTATGTTCAATTT